>CAEGAF010116089.1:0-37372 GCA_903067075.1 Micropoecilia bifurca
GGGTTTTCTCCAGGTACTCCAGTTTCCCCCCACAGTCCAAAAACATGACTGTCAGGTTAATTGGCCTCTCCAAATTGTCCCCAGGTGTGAGTGTGTGCCTGGTTGTGTGTCTGTGTTGCCCTGCGACAGACTGGCGACCCGTCCAGGGTGACCCTTGACCCCGCCCCCCACCTGGAACTCAGCTGGAGAGGAACCAGCACCTCCTGACCCCACCAAGGGACAAGGGTGTAAAGAAAATGAATGGATAGTTTCTAGTGCAAATAGTACACTTGACATAAGACCCAACTAACTTACAAGTAACTTTTTAATAGCTTCATTTAAGTCAATAATTCCTCAATACTGATTTTAAAAAAGTACTAGTTCCAGTAAAAGATAATTTCACCGATTTAAAAAAAAAAATGTTTCCATGTTTAAGTGAAATGTTTTGACAGTGGAACTACTACTTTTTAATAAATTTAAACAGATTGATATTTGCATTAGAAAATAGATCAAAAATACTTGGTAAGATTTAGTTGTTTTTTTGCAGTGTTAGCAGCACTTACGTCTTTGGCATTGTGGCCCTTCATAGCTGTGGCATTGACACGTGAAGCTTCCTCCTGACAGGACGCAGATGCCGTCATGCATACACGGGTTTGGCTTGCACAGGTTCACAGGTTTCCTCACCTCTGACAAAAACAAAACGACTGTTTTCATGCAAGTAGATCAGAAAAGCAAGTAACTTGGCATTTTTAGGTGGAAAATAAAGAAATATAGGTATAGTTTCAAAGCCTGTTGTAGATATTATATACATATGTTGCATAAGAACTTGAATAAAAACTGCTAAATTGGCTATTTCTTATTGCGTCCTTAATCAAAAACATTTCCGTTTTCTGTTTTGGTTTTGTTGGAGCCACAGCGGAGAGACAGTAGAGCTACATGAGGCTTTATACCTACAAGAATTAAACATGCAAAATTAAATAAAAGTGATTGGATCATATCAGTATTTGTACCTGAACACACCATCTGAACCAGCACGTCCTCAAAGTACTTGAGATCCTCATAACTCGGAACAGAAACCATGTAATCCTCCGAACCTGCGATCATCAACACTTTGTCTCTCTGCATGTCTCCAACGCCGACCACAAAAACCGAAACTCCGCCGTCTCTTATCTTCTGAGCCGGGACGACGGCGTCGTCTCCGCCCGAGCCGTCGGTCAGAACCACCACGGCCTTGTTGACGCCCGGCCTGGCGCCGTTGGCGACGATCAGGACTTTGGAGTAGATGTGGAGCAACGCCGCGCCGGTGGACGCCCCGCCGCCCATGTAACCGGCTTCCCCCACGGCCTGGAGGACGGCGGAGCCGGACTCGTGCGCGTCGAGGCCAAAAACGGTGGCGGCTCTGCGGCTGTAGGTCACCAGGGCGACCTGAGCCACGTCGCGGTTGACGTCAAACTGGACGGAGACGCTTCGCACGAAGTTCTGCAGCGCGGCAAAGTTCTCGCGGCCGACGCCAACGGAGGCGTCCAGGGCGAACACCAGGTCTACCGCCTGACCCAGACATCCTGGGCACAAACGATGGAGAGGATTTAATATGAACATGGATGCATAAACCTTCTACCTACAAGGTTTATGTAGGTAGAAATGGAAAACTAAAGGGAGGCTCAAGTACAAAACTGTTTGCAAGCTGGAATCAATTAATAGACTAAACATTAAATCAATGCCGGTGCATTTTCTGTGCTACTACATTAAAAATATGTGTTTTCAATATGGAGGTTGCTGTGAAATGCCTGAGTTTAATAACACTGATTTTATCTGGACTTAAAGCTGCATCACTATAAAAATTTTCTTTTCTTTTTTTTCATATTTAACAGTTTAACGGCAGAATGAATGTACAGAAAATCTGGAAAAAAAAAAAAAAAAAAAAAATCAAGCTCCTCCACCTCACCGCTCCCAGTTAGATGCAACCAATCAGAGCCGGGAGGAAAGTGTTAAAGCTGCCAATCAAGCTCATGTAGACGCTGCTAAATGTGCTAATGGCAGAGAAATAACTTGCCATTAACTAGCTTAGCATTTGAGGCATGCTGTGAGGTCGGAAATGATCTGAAGCATCGCAGAGAGCAAGGTTGAGGGTGTGAGCAGCGCGTATCGAAGCCTGATTGACAATGTTGAGACTCCTCCAGGCTCTGATTGGTGGTTTCTGACCAAGTCATGTATTTCTGTATGTAGCACTGGGAGAAGGCAGAGGGACAATTTTTCTTCACAGATCATCTGTTTCATACCACACTACCATGATATGATGACAGTTTCAAGAAAATAAGCAAAAGTTTCTACATTTTCCAAAAAAAGAACATGTTTAGGCTTCTTGCACATCTTTACCAGGCGTGTAAAATACCCGAGTTAGTGACACAGATCCTATCTGGGCAGCGTTTACCTTGCGTGTCCACGCTGCAGATCTTGGCCTTCAGCTCCGGTATCTTCCCGATGAGCCTGTCCGGTGACGAGTACGTCAGAGTTCTCTGAGGATTCCCCGTCACGTTATTCAGCTCCGCCTTCAGTCTTTCCGGTCCGACCCCTATCAAGAAGATCTCTCTGTCTCGCGCATACTTTGAGGCCTCCACCACGTCGTCAGCAGCAGGCGTGGCGGCGAGCAGCACCAGCACGCGGGGCAGGTCGTCCGAAACGTCGGCGAACACCGGCTCGCTCACGAAGCCGTGACGGGTCACGTGTCGGAGCGCCTGGCCCGTCAGGGTCAAACCACCGGGTGGCTGCAGAGCATCCACAGCCTTCAGAAGATTCCTGGGGTTTCCTTTGAATCTCCCAACCTGGGCTTCCACTCCAGTCTCCCCACCGAACACGGCCAGGCCGACTTTACTGGGGCTGTCGGAGCCGATGACGGTCTGCAGGAAGCGCTTCAGGAAGGATTTGAGACGGAGGAAGCCCTCTAGAGTGAGCGCCGCAGAGCCCTCCAGCAGGAACAGCAAATCAATGGAGCAGTCCAAGGACAAAGCAGGAGCTGGGCAAGCATCAGAGTTCAGAAGTAACTGGTTACTTTTATTTGAGTAACTTTTTTACCAGGCTGCTCTTTTTACTTTTACTTGAGTGATTTAATTATGATGTATCACTACTCTTAGTTGAGTGAAATTTCTGGATTTTCTACCCACTGAATGAAAAACAAACATGTTTTAACCAAAAATTCACCATCCGACATACACACAGTAAAAATGCCAGTGTTGAATTAACACCCAAAAGTGTCTACCTGCAGTTTTTGTTAAAGTTATATAAGCTTTTTTTATTATTATTGAAAGAAACTGATTTGGAAAAAAATATATTTTTTCTGATTTTGTTATTTTCTGATACTTACATGAATTATCATTGCTATCCTTAGAATACCAGAATTTCCACTTAACTTTATATTTTGGTCCTTTATATTGCGTAATTTCTAAATATTTTTACCAAATATTGGCTACTTTTTACTTTCACTTGAGTAAAAATACGTTGACATAGTGTTACAATCTTTGGGTACTTTACCCACCTCTAAGGATTTATGATTAAATTAGTTTGATAACCAAAGACTGAGCTCGGGTTTTTACTGACCACAGTGTAGGTCTGATCCGTAGCCCGGTGGACACACACAGTGGTAGAGCTCTAGACCTTGTGACACACAGGTTCCCCCGTTGAGACAAGGCTGAGAGTCGCAGGGATCTAGAGATGATGAGAAGGTCAGCACCATCAAGGAGGGTAAACAGCAGCAGGAGGCAAAGGATGGAGAGGATAAGTTCACCTGAACAAATGGTTCTATGGCAGACGGTCTGGTGTCTCTTGTAAACTTTACTGTACCTGCAAAACATGTGAAACAACAGGAAGAAGTTCATATGATGCCACTTTTATTAATAACCGCTGCATGTAAGCGCGGCATGAACGAGTCCATGGTTCAGCGTTGGCAGCGCAGGGCTGCGTCCTTAATAGATTTATTAAGATTTATTAATAGCAGATTTATTAAGGACCCAGCCGTCTGCTGTGTCCTTGTGAAAAACCGAGAGTGGCGGAGATTCTAGCAGCTTTTTACCATTGCGGATTATACATGTACATTTACAGTAAAAAAAAAAAAAAAGTAGGCTTATAGTGAGGTGTGCTCTATAAAAATACGGTAATTCAATTCAAAAAATATTTATTGATCCCAGATGGGGATTCAATGTTGAAATTCATATTAACTCAAATTCTTCAGTTATTGTAGATGGTAACGACAGGAAAGATCTTGTACACAGTAAAAATGCCAGTGTTGAATTAACACCCAAAAGTGTCTATATGTGTCAAAGTCAGCTGGTGTTAAATTTAATACTACAGTGTGTTAATGAGACACTCATTCACACACTTAGTGTTAACTTCAAACGCAATTAGTTATAGTGGATTTGATAAAATAGTACTCATTAACACACATAGTGTTAATGAGTGTTAGTGTTAAGATATATTAAAAGTAACACCAGTGTAGTGTTGATCACAAAACACAATGTGGTGTTAAAAAAGTAAACAATTGACCCACAAGGTGTCAATATCAATCAAATCCAGTGGAAAATATCCAAAACAATATACAGAAATGGAAAGTTTAACTTTTCTTAAATCCATTTCAGTATATAGACCAATGTTAATTTAACAAAAAATGGGTGTCAATCTTTTAACACTTTCAAAGTGTTACTTTAACACCTGCTGACTTGGACACATATAGACACTTTTGGGTGTTAATTCAACACTGGCATTTTTACTGTGTAGCAGTCTGTTACAGTGAATTTGAAGAAGCCTCTGACTAAAGACCCAGACTCTTGAAGAGGATCGTGTGAGAAAATCCTGCTGTGAACTTAACCTCACACTTCAAAAGCAATTAGTTATAGTGGATTTGATTAAATAGTACCATAATAATGAAGGCTGAATAGAAGCACAAGTCATGCTTCCAAGATTTTTATTTGTAAAACTTTAAATAATTTATAATTTTTGTTCTAATAGCCAGAAATATTTTTCAAACCCATAATTACAGTTTTCAACAACAAAATCAAACTGTGAAGAGTTTTTAAATTATTTTTGAGTCAAAAAGGTTTTTCCTCCTTGCCTGTAGAACGGGCAGAGAGATGTGTATGGGGAATGTCCCTTGGAGCCTTTCCAGCACATGAAATTCCCCTGCAGCTCCTTCACCGTCTCCAGCGTCTTCCTCTCACAGGGGAAGGACTCGGCCTGACAGCCTGCAGGACAAGACGGGACACGACGAAAGGCGAAACGCCGAGGATCGGTTGATGAAAGGGAGGAAACGCAGCGACAGATCAAACCCAACCAAATGGAGGAAAAGGTCTGTAGTGACTTATAATCAGAAACGACTCCCACCTGCTGGTGAAGCGCTGCAGAAAGAGAGCGAGCTCAGCGTCGTGAACAGGCCGTTGACGGCATCCTGGAAGTGATCGGCCAAGAAGACGTGACTTTCCACTGGCTTACTGGCAAGAGAGTGTAATTCTTCCCATCTGTGAAACAAACAGTTAGTTGGTTTTGAAGCTTCATCGGAAATCACTGCATGTCCTTGAAAGTGTCTTTGCACGCGATGATTATTTTCCTCCAACTAGTTGAATATTTTTTACACCACACAAAACTTTACCATGTGCAAAGCTTGAAAACAAGGCGAATATAGAAGTGGTTTAAAATTAAAGGAAAACTTTAATTAAAGTTTGTTTAAAAAAAACAAAAAGCGAGAAGCACGGTTGTTTTTTTTTAAGCATAGTGTGTTTTTCTGGGTTGCACAGTGGTGCAGATGGTAGAGCTGTTGCCTTGCAGCAAGAAGGGTTCGATTCCCGGCCCTGGTCTTTCTGCATGGAGTTTGCATGTTCTCCCTGTGCATGGTGAGTTTTCTCTGGGTACTCCGGTTTCCTCCCACAGTCCAAAAACATGACTGTCAGGTTAATTGTCCTCTCCAAATTGTCCCTAGGTGTGAGTGTGTGTGTGTGGTTGTTTGTCCTGTGTGTCTCTGTGTTGCCCTGACAGACTGGCTACCTGTCCAGGGTGACCCAGCCTTTCGCCCGGAACGTTAGCTGGAGAAGAACCAGCACCTCCTGACCCCACTAAGGGACAAGGGTGTAAAGAAAATGGATGGATGGATGGATGGATGGAGTGTGTTTTTCTTTTTTACTTGTGTGTGGAAAGGTTAAAAAATGACCTAAATGAATAAATAATCATCATCCTTACTTTGGGAACCGCAAACCAACGGCAAACAAAACCACGCCCGCCTGTTTCAGCTGCGCAGCGGCCTGGACCGCGCTGCCCTGAGACCGGCCGTCGGACAGGAGGATGGCGACGCGCGGGACGCTGGAGGAGTTACGGCCGCCCGGAAAACCTTTCTTCAGGACGTATTTCAGAGCCAGGCCCGTCTGGGTGCTGCCTCCTCTGGAAAGATAATGGTTTAAACAAAACTAATCAAGTTTAGATTCAAAAATACTTTTTTAATCTCAAAAGGGAAATTAAATCAATTCAGCTTTTCCCATGTCGATCAGCTGCTTCCTGTTGTAAACCACGCTGTTGCCATAGTTACGTACTACAAGTAAAAATATAGCAAAAATGTAAAGAATTTTGCCAAAAATCAGTCCAACTACACAGAACCCAAAACAAGAAGGAACAGGTGTCCAAAAAAGCTATTTTCTTCCAAAAAGCAGGAATGAATTTTTGAAAAAAGGAACAAAATCTCAATAAAAGCACAGAGCTACTCCAACATGCTGCCGCCTTCAGTGAGCTAAGAAACACATCAGCATGTGAATATGCGTCATCAGGAACCATGATGTCCCGATACCAGAACATAGATTGTTTTCTTGACAAAAAAGACTTTTGTAATTGGAAAAATGCCAAATGAATGTGTGGCTGCTTGCTGGTGACACAAAAAAGGAACAGAGTGAGGACTCTTACTTCCTCCAACTCAGCTGCTTTCTTTGCTTCTAGGGAAGGAATAGAGGCAAACCAGAGGTTTTCACACACCTGTATGAAATCCTCTTCAGGTGCTTCTTCAGCTCCTGCTTGGTGGAGAACGAGTCCAAAGAAAACTCCAGGCGAGGAACGGAGGCAAACTGAACCACACCGACTCGCACCTGAACCGATCCAGAGACAAAAGGGACGTTGATCGATTTTGATGTGGAGCATGAGGAAGTAAGCAAAGTTCGGATGGGAAACAAACCTGATCCGGAGCAACGTTCAGGGCTTCACAGAGCCTGGCTGCGTAATGCTTGGCCCTCTCAAAGGTCCCCTTCCCGATGCTGTAGGAGCCGTCCAGGAGGAACAGGACGTCCAGCACTGCTGAGCACTGCATCACTTCCCATCAACACACAAACACACAGTTTCCATGTAGACATTACTGCATTAAATCAACTTTCTCACACATTCGTGTTTGTTTCACGGTCCTGTAAGCCGAAACGCTGCAGTTATTGTGCTGCTGACGGTAAAGAGTCTAACATTGAGGTCACTGGGACATTTTTCCCTCATTAAATCCACCTTTGAATCAATTTTCACATGTTTCCGTAGTTTTAATTATATAAATAGAGCTAATCTTAACAATGTGATCATAGCTTTCAATGCTGTACTAAGTTTAATTCACAAAAATTATGTTTTTATTGACCCAAATCAGCTTATTTATTAAATAAAACAAATAGCCAGAGTAGCATAAAAACCAGAAAAACTGAATGAATTATTCTTATTTGACGACAGAAGAAAGTGTCAAGATTGGGTTTAAAAGTGTCATGAAGCAAAGATTTACTCCTTCACCTGAACAATGGAGGAGAGGGAGAAATTGCTTGCCCTGTTTTTGTCTTTGCCTTTCTCTTCTAAACTTGAATGCCTCTTCCTGTATTTTTTAAATTGTGGCTTACTTTTGAATTTGAGATGTGGTTTTTGTTTTGTTCCTGCATGTTCAAAACTTTCCAATTTCTCTATAAATGGCATTTTAATTGGATGCCATTCAGCTCAACCTCCACTTTTTGTTTTCTACAGTTAAAGGTTTAACATTGACCACATATTTTCATATTTTTACAGCATTAAATACTCACTTTCTGCTGCTAAGTTGATTTTTGCTTTGTTCTCATGGCTGGTCTGGATCTCCTGCACAGAGGCCGCCTGTGTGACTGGGAGGGACGTGGGACATAAAGGTATAGACCAAAATCAAAATTTATTTTGAACATATAATATAGAATTTAAACTCATTAGATATTTGTGTCTAAACCACCATTTTCCCAAAATGGTGACACAAAAACACTATCTTGGAGTTTTTGTGTCAAATTTGTTGAAGTATTTTAGACAAAGTTCTTCGAGATTAATAAATCTGACAGAAGATTGTGAGAGGAATGAAATACAAAATCAGAAAAACCCAAATTCTTCTTAATTCCCTTTTATGTTTCATTGAGTAAAAATTTATTTAGCACACTTCTGAAATAAGCAGCTCAGTTTCAAGAACATACTTGAATGGTGCTTTCACACCAAACGCGTTATGTGTGTCAAAAATGCTCCAAGCTCGTGTGCATTTTTGGTGCGTTAACACCAAACGCGCCTGACGCTCAGTGTTGTATTTCTTTTCATTCAATTTACAAATAAAAAAAAGTCGTCTTTGTGTTTTTTGCCTTTAAGTGAGCAAGTTATTTTTGCTTTTACTGAAAGCTATCAAAATAATTTCAAAGTCTATAATAAAGCAATAATCCGTGCAAATACTTTCGGGTGTAATTTTATGTGCAGTTTGACTCATAAAATCTACATAAAACCGATCACATATAACCCACATTTCTTCTCATTAACTGCAACCATCATATTTCCACTTAGCCAACATGTATTTTCCACTTGACCTCTTCTGCATAACTGAATACTGAGAGCAATTTCTATGGACACATAAAGAAGACCATCGTTTTGCTCCATTCATTAACATGTAAAGCCTGGATGCAGAGGCTGTGATTTACTGCAAACATGTCTTAGTTTCATTCTAGCAACTAAAGAGCACAGAAAGTCTTTCTGAGTTTTTTTAACACAGTTTCTCTAAATCAATTACAAAACCTTTGCTTGTAAAACTTGCATCTAAATGTCTCTGTTCAGTAATTCGTAGCCCACATAATGATTAAAAGGAAGAAAGAAAAAGAAACATAAAATATGCTTAAAGGTTCAACATCAACTAGGGGGTGAAATGAGGGGAAGTACACAAGGGGTACATTTTAACGATAACCTTAACTTTACTAGTTAACACAGTTTATTATGTATAATGCATTAAGAAACTCAGTTACACCAAATTAGACAGAAATGCTTCTTTTTTAGGTCAGTTATTAACATCCAGCCAGGGAAATAAAATATAGTGTTCTTTTTGGTCATGATTCTAATACATGTTTTATATATTTATTAATATATATGCATATACGGTAGGAATGGCAGAGGCAGAGAGCGAGAGAGAGAGATCCGATTCCTCGGATAATCATAAAAATATTCTGTACTCGATTACTAACATATTCTTTTACGACAGCCCTAAGTGATATTTTCCCATAAACTGCCATATAATTTTGTTTCTTAAGGGTATGCAGGTGAAAAATAATCAAACTAGAACAATCAAACAAAAACCAAAGCGTGGCTGAAAACACAGGAAGTCTAGAAAAACAGCCTGAATAACAGGGACGACTTGGAGAAAAGCTCAACCGCCAAAACAATGAACAAAGACAAAGATCCAACAGCGGGAAAAGCAAGGAACTAATAAAAAGGAGCGTAACTGAGCTGGCGGCTGGTGGTAAAAGGAAAGAAAACACATTACATAACAGTCAAGATGACAATAACAACATCTGATAACAGTGTCCAGGACATTAGCCTTCCTAAAACGCCATAAACCATCAGTTCAGGAGACTAAAAGAGCCAGTGACCGTTAGAGGGAAGCACCACCTGCAAACCAGCAGCAGCGCCGACCTCTTCGCCACACTGACCCCGATTCCCACATCATTCAAAGTGAAAGCTCAGGGGCCGCGGTGGGCAGCTTTTTCACGGTCAGTGAGGCTTCAGAGCTCAGAACAAAAAGCTTGTCTGTTCACCGTCGGTCCTCTTGTGTCTTTAATGTCTGCAGAAATAATTGCAGTGGATTTCACATTAATTCCACGTAGGTCTGGGAACTTTTTGCTCGACAGTTTTGTAACACCTTGGTCCTACATCTAATTTTCTAGTTCTGAATTATTTCTGCCATATGTTGGCAGCGGACTCACAGAAGAGGGTCTGGTTTTGAAAAGTTCAAAGTCTTCAAATGACCCACCATAAATTCTGTACCTGCTGCTAAAGCTGTCATTCTCGAAAACAACTTCAAGATTATATTTTAAATCCCTCCTTTTCCCTCAGGCAAATACCAAAACTTCTGACTGAAAAGGAGCTGCAAAGATGAGGCGAAATGTTGCTTTGTCACTTCTGTAACTTCTTTGCACATCTTCATATCAAAATGCTGTTCAGGGGAGAGAAGGTTAAGGTAGCTAACAGCAAAGAAAACTGTTTTTTTTTTTCTCGGAAAACAATTAACGTGCAGGAAATCACCTGAAATGTGATGCAGTCTTTAATGATTTTGTTGTATAACCTATTGCAGCATCAAACTTTACTCCTGACCTACTTTGTTTATCTTTGGTCTTCATGTTGCTGTTTCTTTACTATGCTCCAATATGATTATGTTTACTAATTGGTGATTTAATCAGGAAGGGCATTGTTGTGCTAGATTTTATTTAGTGGTAGCAGAGTAAATTGAGTTTGTACATATATGCACTTCTTTTATGATTTGATGAAAAACACCCAAAATCAAACATTTATTTCTCTTTAGCGCATGATAGCATGCAGAAGAAGCAATTCCACTATTTGGGCCAAATACGCATCGTGAAGTTGCAGATTATTTCTTCTCAAGAACAGAAAAGTGACGTCCATAATGAAAACCATTCCTCCGTTAGGATACCATACAATAATAACGTAAAAGAATATAATCCATCAACCAACCTTGAAGGAGCAGAAAAATGAACAGGAGGACAGTGTTCATGTTGGGACACCTGCAGTTACAAACAAGAAAATACACTTAGACATCAGCAAGAAAATACATGATGAAAGCTCAGAAAAATAAACATTTATACCATAAATGTTTTTGTTCTTCCCGAAACCATTACAGTACTATTAGCATGACTTTTTCAACAAAATTTACAAGTAAAATAAAACAAATCATTTCATCTTCCTTCATGTGTGAAAAAAACCATTTCAGCAATCAAAGCAGACTTCTTACAACCTTTCAAAAACAAGAGTAAGCACATGAAGTTGTTTTGACTAGGCCGTAAAGCAGGAAGAGAGTTGAATCTGATAAGCTTGGGGGAAGGAGTTCTGAGGAACGAGTGTCAGTGGTGAGTTAGTGTAACGGCGCCTTGCAGACGTGTTCTTGACCTTTTTCCACATTGTGGTACATTGAGTGCATTTATTTGTTTGTCAGACAGAAAGAATGTAGTTCACAAATGTGCATTGAAAATGCAAGATTTATTTATTTAATTAAATAAAAATATGGGAAAAAAAGTGAAATGCATTTGTATTTATCTCCTCGAAGTCGGTAATGAAATTTTACAAAGTGCACAACTTAATAAAAATACAATTTCACACCGTTTACACTTGAAAATATTTTCTCCGTCCAATCTGACTGAGTCCGAGTTAGAAGAATGAGCCAAAAAAAATCACTCTGAACATATTCATAACTGGCAGAGACGTACAAAAAAAAGTCTGTATTTAACACCACTGTTTTAGGTTGTTGTTCGTATTTGTCTTCCACTTCTATTTGTTGGACTTTCACATTTAATTCCAATAAAACACATTGAAGTTTGTTATTTTTTAAAGTGGAAATTTTTTTCCAACTATTCGAAGTCACAGTAGATTTTTGTCTTTTATTTACTAAAATGGGTTTGCACTATAAAAAACTTTCCCCAGACTTGATGGATCATATCTAATAAAAATATAACATGAACATGTGAACATATTTCATTCAGGAGAACTTCCCCTTTTTTATTGAAATAGAGCTGAATAAGTTAATTTGGTGAACTGATGGAGGGCAGAGGGACCCAGAGGAAGGCTTGTGAAGAAGCTGCCAACTTCTAAGACAGGTGTGTGTACTGTGTGTGTGTGTGTGTGTGTGTGTGTGTGTGTGTGTATGTGTGTGTGTGTGTGTGTGTGTGTGTGTGTGTGTGTGTNGTGTGTGTGTGTGTTTGTGTGTGTGTGTTTGTGTGTGTGTGTGTGTGTGTGTGTGTGTGTGTGTGTTCATACTCCTACATAGGCACGCCCATCTGCCTCACACTGCAAGCATGCATGTCTTAAACTGCTTCCCCAGTGGAGAAAAATGAAATCTCTTGTCATCAGGTCGTAGTAGAGAGTATTGCACGGTGCGTCCATGTCTGTGACGATGCTTATCGTCTCTGGTCGCCTCGTCCGCTCTGCAGATCTCTATCAGAGACACCGAGTCTCCTCTTAAAGCGACTTTCCGTCCTGCACACAATTCTATCTCTGTCTCAGAAACACACACACACAGACACATTTGCGTGGCTATCTTTGTGGGGACTTTTCATTGACTTCCATTCATTTCTACAACCTAAACTTTACCTTTACTCTTTTCCTAACCCTAGCCATCACATACGTAACCCTGACCAAATCTGAATTTACACCTTAGCCCTAAATCTGACCCCTGACCCAAAAACAGGGATTCCCCTTGTGGGGACCAGGCTTCAATCCCCACAAGGTGCAATTGGTCCCCACAACATTGTATGGGTCAGGAAAATCGTCCTCACAAGGTATTACAAACAAACACACACACACACACACACACACACACACACAGTGCCTCCCTGGTACGTCTGGCCTCTTTGCCTCTTTGTGTTCAGCTGAGTGGCAGCCAGGATATTATGGCCCGAACTTATCAGCAGCCAGAGTTAATCAGACGTTGGAGTTATGAGATGGGATTGTGAGCTCAGCTAACTGTTTTTTCCTCAACCTTTGTAATCCAGTCAGGAAACGGGAAAAAATGTTGTTTATACTTTAAATTTTGCTTTCTAACCACAGCCAGTTACTTTGTCTATAGTGTCGTTTTTGTTTGTGAACGTCAAGACAGAGTAAAGACGTGTGATTTCCAACTTTTTTTTTTAAACATTTTATCAGATTGTCAAAAGCTTTAGAGAAACAAAAAAGATTCTAAACAAATCACATGCTACTGTAATAGTAACAACTATGAACTTTTTCACATCTTAAGTTGCGTTATAACCACATAGTTATTAAATCTTTAATATATGAAAGATTAAAAAAAAGGGAGTCATGATCGTAATGCATGATGCTGCCACCACCGTGTTTCACCGAGTCTATTTGACCGTCTCATCTGACCTTCCAACATTACTCAGTATGCTAATAAATACTAGCTAAGTACTAATAAGGTCATTTTAAGAGGGAATTGAGCTGCAAAAACACAAAGTCCTACAATGTATTTTTGGTCTACTTCTAGTACACTTGAAATAAGACAAAACTAACTTACAAATAACTTTTCAGCAAGATATATAAGCTGCTTTTATGAAAATAATTCCCTAATATTTGTTTTTAAAAATTACTCGTTCTTCCGGCGGATTCCTTCTTATGACAAGACATTTTCCCATGTTATAAGTAAAAAAAAAGCCAGTGAATCTGATAGTATTTTATCAATAATAAGGAATTATTCACTTAATATAAGCTCCTATATCTTGCTGAAAACCGTTACTTAAGATATTTGCAGTAATAACTACACAAAAAACACTAAGATTTTGTATTTTTGCAGAGTGGTTTCCCTGGTTAATGTTAGAGGTATTACATTTCTTCCAGTTAAAAATTATACACACTTGTGCTTGTCTATCAAGATAATATATCAATGAATCAGGATGCAACACAGGGTATAAATACTTTTGTGCAGCAAAGGATTTGCTGCCGGTTCTTAAACTTCTCTGGAGTCGGAAAGCGCCTCCACACTGAACACTGTAATTAGAAAGAAGTGCCACTTCTTGAACCGACTTCATAGAAAATCCAGAGAACTAACCTGTATTTGTGGCGCGTGTCACTTTGGGAAACATCCCAACGATTTCAATTATTGTAGGTTGACTCGGCGGAAATAACCACGTTTAAAACGATAAAGACGAGCGTGGAAATTCTTTTGCTTAGCGCGACATCTGTCTGATTAAAAGGTGCAGCTCTAATTCACGGCATAATTATGTAGACCGACGCCGTGGAATGTGTTGCAAAAGCAAGGTGGAAACCACACACAGAGAGGGATCAGTGTGCAAGGAGAAAAGTCACAAAGGGTTAAAAAAATATATAAAACTTCACATTGAACTTGATTCATGTAAAGTGTTCAAATGAAAAAGTTGTCTGTGTAGAAATCTTTGAAATTAGATCACAATTTTCCAATCTAGGGTTGCAGAAAAATCACATAAAATCAAAAAAGGATTCAATTGGTTGAGTTGAACTGTTGAAGAAAAACATTGTGTAGCTTTGCTTAAGAACACTAGAAACGGAAAGAATATTCTGCTTTATTTAATCCACAAAATAATATAAAATCGCCTGAAAACTAACTTGAGGAATTTTAATTATTTTAGCTGCATAAACACAGATTTTGAGGGATCTCTACGCTCCAGCTGTCAAACTAAAGAGTTAAAACACACATATGCATTTTGACAGCCGTTCCTGCCCAGGGTGTTTGGTTTGATGTTGATTTTCATGGCTTTACCTTCTGGTTTGCAGGTCAGGGTTTGTCATAATTGGGTCATATGTCACGGTCAGCACCAAAACGTTAACAGGTATAAGCCACAGCATCTAGTTAATGGAATCAACTAACCAACTTGATTTTTGTAATTTTTTTACCCATTCAATTTATAATGTTTTTATTCTATGCATTAATTTTTTTTATTGTTATTGTTTTGAATCCCAGCGCTCTAGTGTCACGTGATCAAAGGGGCTTAATTTGATTGACTAAGAGCCGCTTGACTCGATATGTTGCTAAGTTCATTTTTAGCTTGTGTCAACAGGACGTCACTATCTTTGCAGGGAAACTTTTGAAAATTAATTTTTGCAGGAAAAAAACTGAAATTAAATTGCATTTCTATGCAATTCTTAGTTCTGTGCTGATGTCCAACTCGGCTCCTGTATCATAATATTTCATAATCAGGTCTCTGCAGGATTTTACAATATAACAAGGAGGTAATTCAGCTGCTAATTCAGCTGTGTTGGACCAAAGACATCTCCAACATGCAGGAAATCTACTTTGGTTGAGAATTGTTGCTTCTTCCCTGTCAAGTAATTTTGTTGGAAAGTGACATAGTGTCATGAGAGAAAACCTTAAACAATTTAAATTTTCCTCTTAAAGTAGCCATCTTGCCTTTCTAGTTCAAATCAGCTCCTCTTTCCACAGAAGCCCAGTTTATGATTAACCTTGTTTGATTTTTAATTGCATTTATTAGTATAATTAAAGCAGACCACACAACAGACACAAGCATTGGAAACTTTAAAAATTACCTGATTTTAAATGGCAGCAGTTAAACTTGAACCTCCTCAGTAAATCTCAAGTCTCACCTTAGTGGACATTTTAAAATGGCGCAAGATGAAATGGAAGTTTTTCAGTTTGTCGTTGAAAATGAGAAGAGACAGAAAAATTTGTTCATTGTCACTGACTGAAGATTGTAGTTGATATTTTTGTGATAAATCTTATATATATAGGCTATATTTCCAAGAGGTGAAGTTGGACGATTTAAACAATAAATCTTTTTCGTTGATTTTAGTTTCACTAAATATTTCAAAAATAACCTATTTTACTGAACATGTTGCTGGAATGTCTGTGTACAACAAAATCCGACAATTATCTTGTTAGCTTGCATCGCTAACAACATTTAGCCCAACTACCGAGTAAAACTGCTTTTGAAGTTTGTTTTGATATCCAAATCCAAATTTGTACTCCAGAGAATGAAAGAAAACCTCATGAATAGCCATCAGTGATCATCACTGTCCTCCATTACATAACTGTCAATACTTGTTCCACTAAGGGCAGACCATGTACCACTAGTGGTACGTGTACCACAGTTTGAGAACAATCACTTTAAAATACCATGAAACACATCGCTTCACTCTACGATACATCCGCGACCACCAGGCGACCAAAACAGGATTTACTCCATTTCCTCACCTCGCCTTCCAGATCTTCTCTCTCCGTTGCTGCTGCTGGGTTTTTGGCTTCAAAGAGGAACAACTGCACCTCCTGCTAAAGAGCAGCTCCAGTTCACCTGCGCGTCTCCTCTCATCTCGCAGCGTAAAGCCGGGAAAGGGGCGTAAACCCAAGAAACACGAACCAGCGACTCCCCGCCTTTTGTCTTTTAATTGCGTGTAAAAGCTAACGGCGCGTTGCTTTTTTCTGTAAAGTTAATATCCTGTGATTTAACTTTTTCTATTAGCAAATCTTAATCTTACCATAAAAACAGGTTTGGACATAGAGGTATGAGTTTCTATAGCAGAAATACAAAGGTTATAAAGGCATAATAGGTCAACCCTGCACTGTTTTGTTTTTTTGTGGTGATGACGTCACAAGAGGTACAACATTGGCACTGATAGAATGGTACTAGCATACATTAAGATAAGGATTTTTGATTAGATTTACAGATTCTGTGACATTAAGAGGTTCAACTTATCTGGTTCAAGTCTTTTTTTAATTTCTTCTATCCGGCTTGTTCCATGTTTTGCTAGTACAGTGGTAAAGTCTGCAGGCTGCAAAGTGACATTTTCTTATTCTTTATTGTGTTGACGGAGATGATGACGGTATAGTCCCAGCATCAGCACTTTTAGCAACAACTTAATTTGGATCTATTGCAAATTGTTTTGTTACAGCAGTTGGTATATCTTTATCCATGGTGTTATTGTTAAAACAAAATTATCACCATCTAAAGATTTTAGAAAACTGAAAATCACATTTTAAATTAGTCATCCATGAAATATTTTAATTGAAATCCTATAATTTGGTTGACTTTAACACTTTACTGTTAATAAGACTCACAAAAACATATTACATTCCAACATCAAAGACAAATGTTAATTTAAAGGGACAGAGATGTTTGCAAAGCCGTAGTTTCGTACATTTTTTATTTCTGTTGCCTTTCATTTTAATATGTAATTTTCCTCCCGAATGCATTTTTTTCATTAAAATAACATGAAGATTCTTTGTGCCATTATTCTGTGATCCACATACTGCTTAAAATCAAAAACTTAAATCTCGTTTATTCTTTTTACAAACAATTGTGAGGATTATTTTGTAATTTTTGATCAGTTTCTAACAGCAGCATGTTATTGTAGGTTCCATTTTGCTGGTAGTGGGTGGATGGGACCAAACTGAGCACAACACCTAAGATCTTTGACCAATCGTTCCTGTTTGCTCTGGTCCAATTCACAAACCTCTTCCATGGTCTTTATTGTTGTCACATTGTCCCAATTATCTAGCATATGTGGGACTAAGACAGCAAAGAAAGAAAAACAAGGAAGGAATCTGCATGTACAACTTTATTTTTTAGAAAGGTACATTTTATTTATTGTTCAATAGCAAAAGAAAAGGAAAAACTTGTGATTCCTTGCTGACAAACCATTTTTAAGTAAATTTGGTTGCTGTTGCAGAAAAATCCTGCTTGTAGATTTGAAAGAATTGACCCGTCTAAAGAATGAAAACACTTTATTCTCATATCCTTTCAGTAAAACTCAAACATAATGCAAATCGTCCGAACTCCTTGAATGTGCATGTGAAAATAGATGGCAGCACAACTTGCCAAAGCCCACATGTGTGTGAGGCAGGGAAGAGGACACTCGATGAGAACTGAGGCTGAACATGCCTTTGGTTTTTGATTTTCACACAAGCGTAAAACTATGGTGCATCCTGAGACTTTAAAACCAGAAAAAAACAAAACTTCAGGTAAAAAAAAATATAAAAACCAGGACTATCCTGCACCATCAATCAAACCAATTTGAATTAAATTTGAAAAAATGAACAAGTTATGTATCGTCTTATTCAATCTGTCCAACCAACTGCTTGATGAGAGCGAGCTGCAGCTGCATCACCTGCTCCATGTTGCTGATCTGTTAATGGTAAGCAAAAGATTAAATGTACATTTTCCAGCTGGCATTAATTCAACAGTAAAACAATAATTTACCAAAGTGAAAAAAGTATTTGAGTTACTTTACCCAAAATTGTACCTGTTTTTTGAGGCTCTGACAGCAGCAACTGTAGACTTTATGATCTAGAAGTAAGAAAGAGATTAACATTTTTATAGAAGATGGAACAATGTGTCAACTTTTAATGTTTTAATGTTTCCATACCAGAACCATTCAAATGATTTTGGTACGGAGGCTCCATCTGGTCAATAATCTTCTTCACCGAATCTTCTGAAAGGGAAAATAATCGGATTAAAATCCACAACTCTTAAAGGTGCGAATAGCAATAGATTCATAATTTATATTCAAGAAGTGACTCTTTTTACTCGGATTTATCTCTAAATCAATTATTGTTTACAGTTAGAAAAAATCCAAAGGTTTTGGTTGAAAGTTTATTATAAAAATAAGAATTTTTCACAATAAAAAAGCACATGTCTGAGAACAGCAGTCTAACGCTGCCTGTTCGTCTTTTCACTGCTGAACACAGAATCAAACCAAGCAACCCTCCAGGGCAGAGAGGATTGTAGGTCAAAGTAGGTCATGTGACTAATCTGCATCTTGCAATATTAACACATCAAACATTTTTTGATTAATTTCATGTGTTAAAACTGACAGAACTAGTTCTAATTTTAATAGAAATGAACACAACACTTCAAATATCTCACTGGCGGTAAATTATCTGCTCCTTAAAACTCATTTCTGACGTTTCCAACTTCGCCTACCGCAGACTGGTGTGGCAGAAACAATCTGCTGAGGTTTATCCTCCGTCGGGTCGGCCGGCTTCGTAGGCCCAGCGGCATCAGCTGGTGCCGGTTTGAGTTCCAGCTCCATCCTGTCCCCCTGGGAATCGGGGTCAGGTTTGGACTGGGGGCCGTCAGGGACACCTGGAGCCTTGTCCAGCGTCTGGTTGGTGTCTGGGTTGGACTTGTTGAAAGCGTTCAGCTTGTCCAGAACCAGAGAGGTCAGCTGAACTCCATCTCTCTCAGCAGGCAGAGTGACAGACAGAGCGTTAGCAGAGCCATTGAATGACTTTACTTTGGCTAGGACGCCGTTCTCCAGCTCGGCTCGGCACGCCTGCAGCACTTCTTCTGGCCACTCTTCTGGAAAGTTTTCTCCACCTTGTGATGCAGGACACCAAGCAGTTACTGAAGGGAATTTACTTGGATCCGGGGAGTCAAACCATTTCTCGTTTTGGGTCAAACCAAGGACATGAAGGCTCTTAAAGGGCTGGTTGTGCCAGAATGTATTGATAAAACCTGGTCACAAACTGTTAAATTATCAATGAATTCTTTAAATTAAATATTATTGAACATCTTTTCAGTCCCTCCAGGATTTTGTTTGTGGTAGTAATTTGGAAATATTTGCACTAACTGTCCACTTTTAAAGTTTGTCTTAAAACCCAGTTATTTTACTTGGCTTTTAACTCCAGCGGGATCCAATTTTAAAGTGTGTTTTTGTTTTTTTTATTTCTATTATCTTGTGTTTTAATGTACAGCACTTTGTATCAGCTGGGGTTGTTTTAAAGTGCTTTATAAATAAAGTTGGTTTGGTCTTTAATGACGGTAAATTTGACTTTTTATTACTCGCTGTACAGAACATCAATTAGGATTGAAGCAGCTGTTCAGTACAAGTAAGAACGTTTTTGACAATTTGAGAAAAATCTGCAGTAAACTCCCAATTCGTAGCTCAGAAAACGGCTGGGATTTGTTGATTTTGCGTGAATTTCCACAATAATTCTAAAGAAAGTGGAGGGACTGACTGATATAATTTGGCAGTAAACGGATAAAAACTGCATTGATTTGATAGATAACACAATATTTAAGCACACTTAGTGTTTAGTCTAGAATCTAGAGGGCCACACAAAACCCCTCAGCGGGCCGGATTTGGCCCACGCGCCTCGAGTTTGCCACATTCGATTAAGGTTAAAATATTGAGGGGAACTTGAGCCTTACCAGTGAGGGAGCAGCGAATTATCTGGAAGGGGAGCAGCAGCAGGCGAGGAGGGATGGGCAGGATCTGGGAGGACGGGACCTTCTCTGTGTTCCCATAGTCGGCGTAGATGATGCTCAGCTCAACCTCACCAACTTCCAGGATCACAGCACGGTACCAGTTTTTATCCCCTGGGATTAAAAAAAATAATCTAGGTTTGCAAATCTTAAAATCCCAACAGAAATACAGAGTTGCTGCTTCCTTTTTGCCATTTCTGTGTAGCATCTTCCTGGCCCATTTCCAACAGATAAAGACCAGGAACCTCTTGAAACAGAGCCTGTTGTTACCTGGCTGTGGAATGTACGCTGGACCAGTTTCCCACCTGTATGCTGTGTTTAAAGCAGTTACTACGTACACACTAGTGTGTAATTATATCTACTCGGAGACGTGGCATTAGCAGCTTAGGTTTGCAAAAGCAACAACTGCAGGTGGAGCCTTGAAAAAGAACAGAAAAGGTGTGAAAAGTAGGATAATGTGTTCCTGATGCAAACCCAGCACTGATCCCCATCAGGACAGTTTTAAACGTTTGGTGATGGAGGAGTCGACTGAATTATATTAAACATGGAGGCACATTATTATTAAAATATCCTACTCAGCAGCATATTTCTAATAATTATGCTACTTTTAATACTTGAACTGTCTCTACATTCTCTTTTTAATTACTTTACATTTGTGTGAATCTAGATGTTTCCATTTCCCCTATTTTTCCAGCTGGTAAATCTGAATTTCTGCAATGAAGGATATGGCTGAAAAAGATGCCATGATAAGCGTTTCATATCAGACAATATCCATAATTGATTAGCCAGACTGGTGGTGTGATCTTTCCTCCTATCTACAGTTTTCACTCCACACTGTTGAGATCCCACTGCACTGAAAACCTCATTGTTATTTCACCAAAAATTGATTTCTAAACTCTTCCTGAGTTAAAATATTAGCATTGTTGTTTCTAAATGAACATTAACTTGTTTTCTTGGCATTATTTGAGGTCTGAAAGCGTTGTGTTTTTTAGTTATTTTGACCATTTTTTTCATTTTCTGTAAATACTCATTTTTTGCTTGGAATTTCAGAAACATGTCAGTAGTTCATAGAATGAAAAAAATCATTTTACACAAACATACTTATAAAAAGTAAAATCAGAGAAACTGATAAGTGGTCTCTTAAATTTTTCCAGAGCTGTACATTACTGATTTATTGTCCAGTTCTTTTCTACTGTATTGTCAGGGATCCGTCTGCAGTTCGACGTCCTGCAGAGGAAGTCAGTTTTATAAACAAACCACAGCAGATTGTCATGTGCCTGGACTAGGGTTGAGTTTTGCAAGCCATGCATATTTTGGCTTTTTGGCAAATACAGACAACAAATGATTAAGTTGAAACTGCTTCGCCACCATCCTTACCAGAAAACTGAGCGCAGCATGCAGCCCCGACAGACGGTCTGCTCTGCAACCCGGTGGATGAAGTGGCCTGGTAGCTGCTGCAGTAGTCGGCCACTTCCATCATCACCTCCTGGAGCTTCTCCTGGTCGACTACAAAAACAGAAATTGTTACAAAAAAACCAACAATCCATTTAATAAACTTTCTGTTTTTAGCCACAGAGTGGATGTTCTCACTTTGCGTGGGGTCGAGGACGTAGAAGAGAGAAGGACTAATGACTCCTGCGATGTACGGCTGAAAGTTCTCGTTCAGAGGCAGCTCCACCGTCTTCCAGTCAACTGGAAAACCTGCAACTGGAACCAAAAACGGCATGTTAAAAACAACCTGGAGGGAGAAAAATAAAGGTCCGGCATTGTATTTATCTCACCCTCTGATGCCACAGCAGCATGAATTCCACCTGCCACTTCACCGTCGTCCTCTTGTTCGTTCGCACCATTTTCTTTCGTCGTCGCCGTCGTGGATTCTGCCTGTTCTTGCTTCACTCCGACAGGTTCTCCCACCGCTTTGGCCATCTGCTCAGCGATGAGAGCCTCTGCGATGTTCCGACCTCTGCTGACGACCTCCAGGCCGTAGCCCTGCTCCGTGACGCAGAGGACCTGGGCGCTGAGCTGCTCCCCGTCCAGCAGGTTCTGGAACCAGAGCAGGGCTTCGCTGCTCCACTCTGACCCAACAGGCTCCACACCTGAGTCCACACAAATAAAGCACGAATGCTGCCATCAAGCTAAAATAAGAAATCTATTCAGAGAAATAAACACATTTTAGGATAATAATGGTGATCATTCAATTCAGTTTGTTTCAAATTGGTGGTTCACAGGCGCCCCCTAGTGGTCCACAGGGTACTGCATGTAATCAACCGTTTATTTGCTGTGACACTACAGCTGGTTTACCAAACGTGTTTTCAAAAATAATGGATAAATGGCTTAAAACAAGGTCACTTTAAAGAAAAGCTGAAAAACAATGGAAAGAAAACAACAGGACTATTTATCACTGGAGGAAGTCAAACCTCCAAAACTGGTTTTTAATTAAAAGGTGATTTAATTGTCAAATAAATATAACTGATATAAATGGGGTGATAATTTTATATCTAATGGTGCAGGAGAGCATTTTTCTTTTATTGTGCTTCTAAATTACAAATAGCCTTAAGTGATGCTGCTGCACAAAGCACTTGTAGTGGAGAAGAAAGTCTTTTCTTATTTCTACGCGTCTGTGATCGTAGGAAAGTGTACAATCTACACTTTCAGAATTTGTAAATAACTCAAAACGCCCTCGACTTGTTCATGGCTTTGTTGTGGTCGATCACATTTACAAATCAGCACCACTTCTCTTTAGTCAAGACACCAATAGTTTCATTTCATGTTTTACATATTTAGATGTGGGGTCTGTGAGTGTTTGTTGAAAGGGTTAAGGGTTTCTCAAAATGTGAGAAGCCCTGATTTAAGCGAACAGAGACTAGTAAAGGATCAGTAAAGGCCTAATTGGCTCATTTATCACATGTAGACTCTGAGATAGTCTGCTGGTTGCTATTGTTTTTACCTGCAAGCCAGCAGCAAACAGCCTGTGAAGGGAGCGTCAGGAGTTTAGGTGTGATGGATCGAAGGTGGCTGTTCTTAGCCGTCATGCTGTGACCGTAATCCACTAAATACACGTCAACGTCGTCGCCGGACTTTCCGTTCACCAAAGCTCGGCACCAAGCTCCACTGCCTTTGTGGAAATGAAGAGCGCAGTGAAAAAGCTCACATTAGAAAGCAGTGAAACTAAAAATATTTGTACTGGACAGCAAATTAAAGATGCAAAGATAATTCACAATTTTCTCTTTTTAAATTGTCTTCAAAATATGGGTAAAAGACATTAATGGAAATATTTGGAAGCTTCCAACACAATTTTGATGAATATTTGACCAAATATTTCAGATATTTCCATTTCAGTAATGGAGAAAAACATAATGAAGCGTTTCTTTTTGTTTTTGTCGCCTAAATCATCATTTCGCATTAAAAAAGAAGAGATTTTTTCCATTTTTGCAGAAATTACTTTGGAAAAGAAAGACTCAGGCCTTATTTTACGAAGGTGACAACATTTACATCCTGTTCTGATTGCATAAAGACGTTCTCACCAGGAAAATGTACACAGCACGGCTCCCCCACTTTGGGATCGTAAGGAGAAGCTTCCGCCTCACAGTGCTGCTTCAACTGAGCCTCCAGCTCCATGAACTTCTTCAACTCTGAAAAACAAATCGTTTCAATGCCAACAACACCAGGCTTCAACTTCTAGAAATGTAAACTTTGTTCACGGAGGCCTTTTCAGTCAGAATCAGACTTATTTTTTTTGATAATCAATGTCGTCGGCCCTGTAAAGAAGCTCCACCTGTCGGGTTGGCGAGGCGGCAGTAGAACCTTCCAGGACTCTCCACGATGCTGGTGAACAGCGTCACCATCTGGCCATCGGAGGGAAGCTCAGCTGAAGGCCAAACCAGAGGTTCAGGCACGGCAGGAGGCGCTGAGGAGATTTCAAACTGAATTATCACACAGATACAGGAGTCGTCTGCTTAAAAGACTGTAAACATTACGATAAAATTATTAGCTAAAAACAATTTCTATTGCTCAAAACCAAGTGTTTTCTTCCAGTTTTCTCAACACAATTCAAGCACTTTTAAACAATGCACAAAACAAAAACTGTTTAAATTCAGTATTATTCAACATTTATTGCTGTTATTCTACATTCTACAGCAGAGACAAGTTAAAATATAACATTTTATGAAATGTCTCTGTCACATCTGACCAAGAACAAAACACCAATTGAAAAAAAAATCCCCCTATTTTAATAGCATGAAATATTAGACCACCTTTATTGCAATTGCATAGATCAATAAATCACTGAGCCGTTGGGAGTAATAGTAATTAAAAACCATATAAACAAATTGTGTTTAAGGCAAAGGATCTTGCTCAATTTAAAAACTAAAATTACAAACAAAAACTCAAGTTTTCTGGCACTTGGCAAATAGAAGTAATTGTTTTAATTCTATCTAACCTAAAACAATAAAAGTTTAGTCTAATTTAACTTCAGATAGTGAGAAAAAAATGGTGCAAAAGTATCTGGTTTGAACTGTAATGGTTTCCTATTTTAGGTTTTTAATTATCAGGCTGGTTTTTAAAACCAGATTGAACATGAAGCCCTTTCCAAACCTTTAAAAAAAACCTTCAAGCATTTTCAGGGATTTCAAGCACCCATTCAAACCCTGAACTACGTTTAAAGTCATTCCTTTGCCCACCACTTGTGTCTGCAGGTGCGGCCGTCTCCTCGGCCGGCAGGTCGGCAGAGTCGGAAGCAGGTGTGGCGTAGCCTGCAGTAATCAGGAGCTCAGCGAAATCAACCTGAGGATCACTGGCCTCATCCACCATGGACACCAGCGTCTTTCCCTCCTGCACGCCGTGGATCTTCAGCCGCAGTAATCTGTTTGACAGCTGACACTGCAGCGACAAAATGCAATCCCTCGACCAGTTCTCCCCCACGGGATGCACTCCTTAAAGAAGAGCAAACATCATTAGTATCAGAATAAAATGTAATCAAATGTAAATTAAAATGCTACGGCCGACCTGCTAGAGCGCACAGGACAGCCTGCATTGGGATGGTCAGGAGTGCAGGGGTAATCGGGAGCAACTGGCTTAAATCGACCTCCTCAGAGTTGCCAAAATCCAGGTAAGCGACACAAACTCGCTCCTCTGATGGATAAGCCAGGACCTTCGCCCGGTACCACTGCTTGTCCTCTGGAAAAGGAGGAAGTCTCAGAAAATCAAAAGTGCATTTACATTTGACTTTAGATAAACACTCATTATATATTTCCAGTGTGAAAACAGAACACTGCAATGCATTTTTAATATAGTATTACAGTAAAACTCATCCTGGTACACAATCATGTCAAAAAAAAGAGTAGGAGAAATCAATTAACATTTTCAGTTTTTTAATATTTCATTTTGAGAAAATGTGATTTTTTTCCCCCACCAATGCTCTTCAGGTCAGAGTGACGCCAAGGCCGCCATCTTGTTTGACAAACACGTTCTGCAGCTTCAATTTAATTCAGGTCAACTCTACAACAAAATGCGAGGCGCAAGGCTAAAAATGTCCTATTTTAGTAAAGAATTCAAGAAACATTAAAAACAGATTATTATTTTATTTTTAAGCCTTAATCACCAACTAGAGTTAACCCTTTCGCATCTTTTTTTTAAAAATTACTTTATATCCTGTAAAAATCTCCTGAAATCAGGTAAGTGAAAAACAGAGAAAATTAAATAACCTGATTGCAAAAGTGTTCAAACCCTTAAACTAAAACGTTGCTTAAGAACCTCATAGCATCTCACATCTTGATTTGGTTTTATTTCCTCAATCTCCAATGTAAAAATTCTCTACACTCATCAGATTGAGGACATGAACCACTTATCTGGAACAAACTTCCAGAAAACTGAAAAACAGCCAAAACATTTGAGTTCTTTTAAACTGAGGCAGAAGCTCTTAGAAGTTCTTATCAACTGATCAACATATCTGATGTGCATCTGCTTGGTTATTTTGCTGATGTCATTTGACAAAATGTCATTTTTATTAGATTTTTTTTAGCTGCCTTGTTGCTGAAATGAGATTTTTACAGATGCACATAAACTTGGCCTCTCTTGTTCCCATGAGGCTAAAGGTCAGACGAGCCTCACCTGAGAACTGGGCACAACAAACCGTTCCAGGAGCAGGTCTGAAGTCCTGCGGGGTGCAAATCTGAGCGCAGTGATCTCTCAGCTTCAGCTGCAGATCCCGGATCAGTTCTGCAAGCCAATATTTTACTTCACCTTTATCATTTCAGAGGTTCGGCTTTCGTTTCACAGACGAGACGCGACTCACCTGCGTTCTCCACCTTCTGCACTACAAGATCACTGGGTGACACAAAGTGTGTGAGCACAACCAAGAACTGGTCTCCCACTGCCTGTGTGAGCGGCTCCGGCGGCTGAGCCCATTCGTTGTCATCCTTCCCGTCGGAGAGGCGCTTGTAGTTTTCAAACGATGCGCTCAACATGGCAACTTTAAGGAAAACAGATCTTGTAAGTCTTCCTGCCAATTGCAACACGATGCAAACTGAAGCAGATGTGCAACTAGCATACTTATGTCTTGCTCAGTTGGCGGCACACCGGTGGTTTCTTTCTGTCCGAATCCGTTCTTGATCAGGAATGAGCTCAGCATCATTCCTTAAGTACACAAGAGGAGAGTTTCATTAAAGGATTTTACCTTCTGGAAATCTGAAACTCTCACTAGATCCGCCTCCATGACACTCACTCATTGACAGCACGACATCCGCAGCGTGGACACCTTCTTTCTCCGTTGCTTCCAACAGCTTCACAGTGACAGCCTTACCAGTCAGCATCTGTCTGACGGTGATGCAGCATTCGTCTGACCACTTGTTAACCACCGGCACCACGCCTGCAATCCTGCACTCCATTGCCTGTACAGAATAAAAGGCATAGTGCTATTATCACAAAGACAGCTACTGCATAACAAATGCACACTTCTTAAACTTCAGATTTCCACAATTCTCGGTTCTTTTCAGAAAATAACATCTTAGCCCAGAACAGTTTCCAAAAATATCTAGACATTAATTGAGAATTTGACATTTTTAGTTTAACTGAGGAATTAGAGTAGCGTACAAACAAGCTGGAGGTTTTTAAATTGAAAGTTAGATGCCAGTAGTGCTAACCAAGAAATAAAAACACCTCAAGACACTCACACATGGGCAAAAATGTTGAATGTCAGCAGGGAGGGGTTGGATCCTTTCAATCGGGACGTTCTCCTCATTGCCAAAGTCAATGTAAAGGACACTAGCTGTCTTCTTGTCAGCAGCTACAGTCTGGACCAAGCCTCTGTACCAGTTCTAAGAAGAAGCAAAAACAAGATTATTGGGTAAAAAACATGCCAAAGATTTTACACCGAGCCATGCCTCTCTCCTAATTGCACTGGGGAAACTCTTCTCACCTTGTCAACGGAGAACTGAACTGTGCAGACTTCCCCGTCACAGGGAACGTAAGCTGTTCCTGAGGAGCTGCAGCAGGTTTTCTGAAGCTCTGTGCTTATGATCTGTAGAGCTTCCAGGACCTCTGGGTCTTGAGGAAGGATGAAAAACCTGTCAGGGCTGCAGAACTCAACAACAGTGGCCTGAAAGAAAAAAGAGAGAGAGACTGTGCAGTAGACCAATTCATGATCAAAAGCAAAATGCAAGCAGAGTTTTACTTTTACCTGAATGTCCATCCCACTGGTGATTTTAGAAGCATGTAAATCTTTTAAGTAGACCTTCTTATAGCTGGATGGTTCACTAGCCTTTGGTAATCAAATAAATATAGAAGTATATTATGTAGAGTTTTATTTCATAGTTGAAATGTCAAAATTCAAGGTCTTAAATGAATTACCTTCAATTTTGCGGGGTTTTCCCTGTGGCCAGTCCCTGGTAAAGCCTTGAGTTGCTCTCTTCAGATTAAGAAAAACAAGATTATAAATTAATCTGAAAGTTCAGAAACACAAGCAATCTGGGAGGGGAATGTGGATTAAAAATCTCAGACTTTTTTCGTATCACATCTGATTTTAATTGATTTTCTCTCTTTCTTCTCTTAAAAAGAAACTATAAATGAATGATTATATTTTCAAAAAGTGGCTTTAATGTCTGTTACTGGTATGATAAAGTATTCGACTAAGATACGAGAATATTTGTTTAATTACGAAAACAGTCATTATATTAGCAGAATAAAGATATAACTTTACTAGACGAACATCTTAAAATTACGAGAAAAATAATTTTAATGAAAGAAAGCTTGGATTATTTTTTGTTATTTTTGTGTTAATTCTCCTAATATTACAACTTTATTCTGGTAATCTGAACACTTTATTCTTGTATAATATCAACATTTTGCCATATGACTATTCTTGTTTCACTACAACTGTCTTCTCGTAACATTAGAACATTATTCTCATTAAAAAAAATAAATAAAACTTAGCCTGATCCTCATATTTTGTCATAGAGTCAACTGGAATTCAAAATAAGAATAAATATAGGCTTTTGGTGAACACATCACTCTGAATCTGAACTATGGAAACCAAAGCAGTGCATAGGTGAAAAAATAATTAAAATTAAAAAATAAATAATTGATTAATTGATAAAAATTTATTTATCATCCAGCCCAAATGGTGACTGGACCAACCTTGCCGGCTCTGGGTCAACAGGTTTGCAGATGTGTCTGTGTTCCTTCCAGTCCTCCGTCTGGCACACTGCGGAGCAGTAAGGCATTTTCTTGCAGCGCTTACAGCGGAAATTCCCTGTAGGACACCAGGAAATATGATTTTACTGAAATGCAAATTCAAAAGTCTGGACTAAACACCACAGACAAAATGAGTCAGACCACAAAAGTAATTCTGAGCCAAGACAGAAATAACGGAGCAATAAAAATCAACAGAACTGAGCAGACAGTGTGAAACCCGATTAGAGTTCTGTGTAAACACCGAGTTTATTGGGTAACGAGATTCTGGCCAATGTTTTTAACTCTAATGTTACCTTGCTGACCACAGAAGTTGCAGAAGTACACAGTAAGGGCTGGAGGAACCAATCCTGGAAACTAGAAATGTAGATGGAAAAGTTGCATTGACAAAATAGTTCAGACAGGAAAATGGCAGTTAGGTTATTGAGAATAGGTGAGCTACTGAGACAGGCTGCACAAGATTTGGGTTTCAAATTCCCCATTTCAGAAAGATAATCAACAAACTAAGTTAAAGATAGAAACTGGCAAACACTGAATGAAATGGGCCTTACCAAGCTCTGCCCAGAAACGCCCCTGGAAAGTCCCACGTGACTTCATGTCTCACATTAACGGCTTGGCTCCTATGGTATTTTTCGTTCAACTGACTCTCTACAGAGTATTTCTGAGTCGATTAGTTTAGCATTTCTGCCAGATTTTCACAAAATATCAGCCATGACAACAATGGACAGGGGAACCAACAAGTTCATATCATCTTTTTTGGATAACATCAAGGTGTTTTAGCCACGATGCCTCCAACATTGTGGCGTCACAGCGAAAAGCTACCGAACAGCAGATCCTCAGACCCTCAGCATAAATATAGCTGCGGACAAGATCATTGATGCCTATTGTTCTTGCAAGGCTGAGTAAGTCAGACATTCATGGTTTTGAGGGTGATTTGTGTTGGCAAATGTTCGAATGTGCCTAGGCCTGATACACGGTACTCGGTGGCTAACATGATTAGCATGGCTAACACGATTAGTGTGACTAACATGATTACAGTTTAGTAAAAAGCCTTTTCAGGTAAAATAAAATCTTTAATGAATGTCAGATACGGTACACATCGCATATTGATCTGTTCAGCTAACATAAGGCTGTAACAGACAGGCTTCAAGGTGTAGAAGTTGTATCGGTTCTGCCATTATGCTGTACTTGGCTAAAAGGTTTTCATAATGGATGTGTTTAATATTGACTTTCTTTTTTTCATTCACTAAACACAAAGAACACAAAGCAATAATACTTACACCAGCAGACAATCCTTTGTTTTTATTGATCCTACGGCACAAGCTTTGATCCAAGCAAGGCTTTCTGTTTCAGATTTTGGAAATCTGTGAATTTTAGTTCTCAGGATACCTGACATGGCCTGTGCAGATTTCCCACTGACAATGGAGAACCAATCTTTTTCGAGTCCTGATGCAAAACCTTTCTGCCAGTCTGCTAGTCCACAATGTACATTAGTACAGTAGCTTGGATGGGAGGCGGTCAAGCAGTGGTAGCTGCACTGTGACGTAAAATGGGCATTAGCCAATGAAACGTCCACTGTGGAAAGGTCCATTTAATTTGGTGGCCAGGACAAATACAAGCCTCATTGTATTCCAAAGGTTGATAAAGACGTATAGTTTGAATAAACTAGACTACAGTTATCAAAAGTGGGAAACTTTTTTTTCTTTAATTTAAAAAGCTTAGTAACTCCTCTGAGAGCTGCACTATATAAGTCATGTTTCTTTAAATGGTGTTGTAAACAGGTTTTTTTTAATGTACTTATTTTATTGTATTTAAGCTCCTTTACTAGATTACTTTTAATGTGTGTATACTGTATGATTTTTCTTAATGCTGTGTGTATGTGATTTAATGTGTGTGTGAGCAGCAGACAATCTTAATTTCCCTATGGGATTAATAAAGTTTTTTACTTAATGCTTTAAGCTAATTCAAATTAACTTCTGAGTTGTTTTTAATGTGGAACACAAACTGCATTTACTGGCATTAACGCAGTGAAGAGCGCAGTACGTACTGTTGAACTGGGGACTGTGCTGACTGGAAAACTGGTGGAACCTGCAAGAAATATAATTTAACAAAAACCTTTTTAATTTAGTAATCATTACGTGGTTGTGGTATGGATTTCATAGGGGGGAAACTAGCCAGGTTGCACTGTTACCGGTGGATTTACCATTTCCAGAGGGACGAACCGGAACAGTGGCGGTCATGCCGGGGAATCTTGACTGAGTTGATAAAGGTAAACCCGGACCGGACGAAGGTTTCCTCAGCGGTCGGTTGGGTCGAACCGGGCTTGAAAGAAGAGTCGGTTTCATGTCTACGACCTTAATTACAAAATACTTTAGATTTAGATACTAGTACGCAGCGTAATTTTGCCACGTTTTTTCATGCGGTCCTAGCTAGCTAATTCAAGGTAGCTTTAAAACCAACGAATACGGCTAAAAGCTAAAATTACCTTACGAAAGCTCTTAGTTATGAAGGAACGACACTTTCTACATGAAACTTATTTTAAAAAATGCCACTTCAACAATAAGATAAAGTATTTGCACGGTTAAAGTTTAATATTCAATGACCGACCTGCGTTCACGTGCTGCTTGAGAAGAAAAAAAAAGCGCTGCACTTGCGTAATGACGTCAGCACAAGGTCAAAAGTTAAACTATTACGGCGAACGTGCGTTAAAATTCCCTCAGGAATTTGTTTTTCGTTAATTTTTTCCTTTGTTTTGTAATACATTTTGTAATAAATTATTACAAAATTATTTTTGTAATAATCTTTGTATGTATTTATCAGCGTTGAGGAAGGTTGTGTTACTGTATATAAGTAATTATGGATTTTAGTAGCTGAAAGGGCTGAGCATCTGCAGCAGTTCTAACTTTTTTTCAGCATTATAAGCAGCATTATCGCCTCACAAACTGGCTTATGTGTTATATTTTCTGTTGACTTTAACTGCATTAGAGCTTAAACTGACATCTGCTCAAAGAGGGCAGCAATTTCAATCAAATTAAAAAACACTTTATTAATCCGAAAGGGAAAATAAATAAATCCTGTAGTCGACATTATATTTTAGGGTTTAATGTTCTGAGTTTATGTCCTAAAGGGAAAATGAAGGCAATCCCTTTGGATTATTAACAGATTTTATTAGTTCGTTCCCTGCTTACTGGGGTATAAAGTGCTTTGTCTAATGTTGCATTTTCCTCTGCTGTTTCTCATTTTTATTTTTTATTTTTTTTACCAAAATCTTCCTTGTTGGTTATGACTTTAAAACTTTTTTCATTATTTTTAACAATTGTCTTTGTATAAGAAAAAGCTTACAAATTTTATTCACCTTTTCTTCTACAGAAAGTATTTTTTTCCCAAATGTCTTCAACAGTTTGTACTTCTTCCGAATAAAAAACATACAGTTATTCCATCCTTTTGCATTCCAGTCCTGGTGGTGTCATCCATTAATTCAGTCCTCCTCAGAAGACAATCCTCACTGATTTTTATTTTCCTTAAGCACCCTGGAGATTTTTTTTTGTTTGTTTTAAAAGAAACTCAACCTATTTCATTAAAGTTCTTGATTTGGGTGAAACCTGACATGCAGACCTGTCGTTGCCTTTGAAGCCTTTTTATGCTAATCAGTAATGACAGCTCATGTTTCCGTAACCATGGCTGACTAAGGATGAATGAGTTTTAGGCGGCCACTCCTTTGTAAAACAACCACTCTGCTCTTCAAATGTAATCTGAATAATAGAATGATATCAGCTGCCCACATTAACATTGTCCCCTGAAGTAAGAATGAGAGTTTCAAAGGATTATTGAAGGTCAATCTGCCTCAGTGCAAAGGAGGCTTTGTGATTAGGTTAGTTGCATTTAATCATTACAACCTAAATCAAAGGTCAGTACTATTAAGAGAGGAAAATTCTAAAACTTTAAAAACCTTTTGACTCGTTATATCCTCTCTATGCCCGAATTCAGAAAAATGCTGAGATCACACAGAGATCACAGCGTCACAATAATCAGCATTTATTCAAGACAGATGCAAACTATCACCAAACATCAGAAACCTCACAGCACAAACACATGAATTTACCTGAGAAAAGAAAAAAAAACAAAAGATGGAAACGACAAACAGAAAGCAAGAACGTCCTTGGAGAAATTGCAAAGAGCAAAATCTGATCTGTTACTCTGTGTGGAAAGTTTGATCTTCTTTTCTTTAATTCATTCAAATAAGGCGTATCTTTGCTCATCCAACCAGGACCTGTCTCTGCCCTGTTCTCTAAAACCATTTGTCCCCATTGTCTAAGGAGAGCTTCTCCTGATCTCCTTTGCTTTATGACTTTCGCAGATCAGTGTGAAAAGCTGGAACTTCCCACTGATTGCTACTGAGGGCAGATCAGAGATCTTGGCAAACAATCTGCCTTAACTACAGGTAAAATAAAGATCAATAGGCCAGAATAAGTAATACATTTTAAAACTATAATTAGGTTATTTCAATCAAGTCATGTTAAATTTAAAAGCTAGCTTATTTTAAATATATTTTCCTAACAGTACCCCCCAAACAAACCTACAGATCTTCGGCCACAACTGTGACGCTGTTCACCTACATTTACCTGCATATGTACCTGTTGTGTGTGTCAACATCAGACTGACGTCATCTGTCACTTGGCATTCATTGGTTTCTCTCCTTCTCCTTCTGTGGCCATATTTGTTGATGTGTCATAGCATTGACTAGTTGGGCGCTCAGCTGGTTAAATAGGGAGCTGTGGCCCGTCATTGCGCGGACACACACGATGTCTCGTTGGCACTCGGTGAGTATTTCTATCTTTATTTAGCTTCGTGCTGTGTCGGTGTTACACGCTAGCCGTTAGCCTCAGTTAACGTATGTGTTATCTGGGTTAGCTTAGCTAAGTAGGTGAAACAGCGCTGGGCTTTTGACGTTAAAATATGCCAACCCAGAGCTTGGTAATGATCATACATGGTTGTCTTATTGTGTTTTATTGTAGCGTTTGCTGTTGTAACTCGTTTCGTAGCCCGACAGTAAGCTTTGATGCCAGGTCTTAGCTAGCAAGGCTAGCATGCTAACACGTCAGAGGGACATGTACTGCTAACGTCAAATGCAGCGGAATGTAAATAAAACAAGCGCTATTAAAAAAAAACTAATTTTTTAATAGCGCCTCAATAACGCTGGTTATTGTCTCACACCGATTTACTGTCCTCTGAAATGTTTAATTTAAGGACGAAATGATACATTCATGATGTTAATAACTGGTGTTTGTCATGACACCTGTCAGAGGAGCATCCTTGTACTGTGCTAGCTAAACCTTTACCTTAATGGAAGCAGAGAAAACATAGGGAATGTCACAGTATTTCAACAGATATGTAAAGCTAAGGGGAGCTTAAAGCTTTGTCTGTTGTTGTCTAGAACCCTTATTTTTATGAGAGAACATATAAATCGGTACAAGAAGATGGTTTTCACATGGGTGGGGTTATTGCTGCTGATTCCTTAAAAACAAGTAAAGCAGTAAAATGGTCGTATGGCTGAATAAAAATGTGAAGTTGAATTAAGGTTAATAAGTTTCCCACCCACTGAATCATCCCATTGATTAGCAACACAGTAAATGCTGACACAGCCCCTTTCAGTGTTGGATGAACAGTTAATGATTCAGACTGAGATAAAGACATTTAATTATTTACTTTGTACAAGTTTAGCATGGACCTCTTTGCATTCCACCTGTCATAGCATACAATTTTCTTTTCTTTATGCTTTTAAAAATGTTTATCAAATATAATAAGGAATAGTATTGTGCTTGGAAATGTTTACATTAATCTGAACGCACTTACTTGGGTTAAAAAAATTTATTTTACTCCTTGCGTTTCATCTGCAGAGTATTGAAGCGGTAAATATGTTATATTTATCACAATTTTACGCTCTTCTGAAAAGCTTTATTCAAGACAAATTTAGTCCATATTATAAAAAATCTAATAAAAGTAACAAGAGGAGAATAAACACAAATATCCTAAAGCATGCAAACAGCTGACTGTTTTAAAATGTGAGCTGTTCCACAGGGCTCTTGCTATTAAATTGCTACATTTATTCATGTAGTTTCTTCAATAAGGCATGAAAAATAGGGACACTGGTCATCATGACAACATTTAAGTTGCAGATATCTCCATCTTGGAGGTTTTTCTAGGATTTTAAATGTGTAGTTTCTTTACCACGTTACTGTAGTTGCACCACCAGTGAGCTGTGTTTAAAAAAACAAAAAAAAGAATAGGCAGGGGAAAATGGCCACTTCAGCATATTAAATTTACTGTAAAAGTATCATGGATGATTTGCAAGTTGCATGTACAAATCACTCCTTAAAATATGACCTAAATGTTTCACTTTACTCACAACATCCTAGTCCTTTTAATACCAAAGCACGAGGTTCACTGAAGGAGGTTGTGTTTATACCAGCCTAAAAGATTTTAATGAGATAAGTAAAAGTGTAAATTAGATACATACTGTATACCTTTTTACTATGGCAGGTGTTGTGTGCAAGGCAGCCATATTCAATTTTGAAGACATTCCCTTCCCATTTTTAAAATTTTCTTTTGATTTTCTGCTGCATCCAGTCACCTTAAGCTCCTGTATTTAGTTTCAAACCAAATAGCCAAATAGCCAATAGTAAAGCTTGAGATCGTCCCAAATAAAAGAGTAAAGTATCCAGATGGATGATCCGAGTAAAAGTGAGAACTTAAAGTGCTAAGGCAGCTGATGGAATACTAGATGCGACATAAACAGAAAAATACAAGGCTTTTAAAACTGTAAACAGTTCATTGTGACATATTTTGTTCCATTACAACCTCATACAGTATTAACAGGTTTTGTACTCTATCATTCTTACGCTTTGAGACCATTATTAATACTTCAAAAATGTAGATGCTACTGATATTTGCTTACAGTTGCATCTCTAAGGATTATTTTATTTGGTGTTGAATGAAGCTCTATAGACATGTTAATCTTGAATAACTATCAGTTGAGTGACGTTTGCAGTCACTCCTTCCAGCAAAAATAATCTCGTATTAGGTGTGGCCAACAACACGCCTCTTGAGTCTGTCTGTGAACATTCCTTAAGTTTTTCCTTCGCTACCTGATGATCTAACCACATGAAGTGCAGATCAGGACGCAAATGGCACCGGGATGCCACACGGATGACTTCCTGGAACTTTTAGTTGCTTGATAAACGAACATAAAATACTGAAAACATTTTTTTTATGTATTTTTTTTCTACTTTCCTGTCTTTGTCTTCCTCGTTGCCAGGTTTGAACCGTAAGCGGAGCATGAAACATCCGGCTCCGACTACAGCTGCGCAGAACATGGAAGGATCGGATGATAAATTAGCAACAGAGGAATTACACTCTGGAGACGAGTGTCATCGTAGCACATCGAGTGTCGAAGAGGAGGAACTAATCTTTGAGACCAGTGATCATGCCGTGAAGACTTGCAATCAGGAGAAAGGTGAGAACCAGCTGGAAAGTGGATTAATCAAGACTGAAGAAGGAGCTCAGATAAGCAGCCAGCATCATCACGATGTGGGAGGGACGTCTGCTGATGTTGAAGGTGATACTGGGAAGGTTTCTAGTGAAACTGAAGGACTTCCACTTAGTCTTTCAAATGAGGCTGCTGCTGCCAGTCAGGATGTAGCAGACAGTCCTGTTATCCAGGGGACAATGGAGACCTTATTGACTTTTGATGCAGCAGCTCAGCATGACAACGAGCCACCGTTGCAGACGCCCGCTGTCGACAACAGTCCTTCACCCTCTTCTGTCCAAAACACTTCCAAAAACTCCCCTACAGACTCCTCCACCTCTGGGATCTCTAACGGACCGTCCACTCCGAGCTCCGACACGCTCAGCTTCTCGCCGGCCTCAAGCCCGCAGACCTCCGCCAACGTCTCCATCCCCTTACAGTCCTCGTCGAGCCCCTTCGACACCGACTGCAGCCGGAAGCTCATTTCCCAGATCCAGCGCTCGTTGTCACAGGAGTCTCTGCTGGAGGAGCTGGAGTCGGAGCTTTTAGCTTGCGGGTTGTCTGAGGGCGAACACAGAGGGAAGGCGAAGGGGAGCTCACCCGTCAATGGACTCCCAGCCGACCAGGACGGCTGCATGGATGTCTTCGAGAAGTGTGTACAGTACAAGTACAGTCAACAGGAGAAGGCTATTCAGAGGTAAGTTTCATACACACATCCTTAAAAAGTCTTAAATTAGTGGAAGAAAAGGCGAGTTGACCTTAAATACTTTAATCGCAGGTCTTAAATTTTGTTTTGGCTGGACTAGTTATTCTATATGTTGGTTTTTTTTTTTTTTTTTTTTTTTTTTTTTTTTTTTTTATATTTGAATTTTTTTTTTAAATTTAAAAAAAAAAAAATGGGAATTTAAAAAAAAAAAAAATTTAAAAAAAACAAAAATATAAAAAGTGGGGCTCAGAGAAAAAT
>CAEGAF010116107.1:0-38052 GCA_903067075.1 Micropoecilia bifurca
GACGCCTCATGGAGCGGGTCGGCCCGTTGCTGCGATACGTAACAGCGTCCGCCATATTGAATGTGGCAAATGTGCCAATAAGGTGAATGGACCGACCTTTATAAAGTGCCGTTTTACAAAGTATTTTTTCTGTATATTGTTTTTATGGTTTTTATCGGCTCTAGTGGCCGTCATTTGACAGTAGGCAGACAGGAAAGCGGGTATTGAGAGAGGGGAAGACATGCGGTAAGGAATCAGTCCTCAGTATGTGGGTTGTGCCTTAGTATTTTAAGTTAGTTCCTGCCATTGACACATTAATATATTTGGCAATTAAAGAAATTACTAAAGACAGAGTTGATTGATGTCTATGGTAGATACATGTCTATGGGTAGATCGGTCAGTCAAACTTTATTAACAANCATTTTTGACAACATCCCAGCATGCACTGCGCGCTTCTACGGGGAAAATGAAGTCGGCAGCTGCTTATGGTAGTTGCTAGACCTGTTGTGGCTCAATATTGGTCCATATATAAGGCGCACCGGGTTATAGGGCGCACTGTCGGCTTTTGAGGAAATTTAAGGTTTTTAGGTGTGCCTTATAGTGCGGAAAATACGGTACTTCTGGACAATAAAAAAAATCTAAGAATTTTTTTTAATATATATTCAAATTGGCTGTATGCCATGAGTTTCAGAGCAAACAAAATGAAGAAAAATACCTGCTTGAATTGGATCAGTTTGTGCAATGAGTTTATATATAGTCACTATTTGAAATAAACAAACTGATATGATTTAATATCTGCATGGTATTCTGAGCTATTGAGACTCGCCTGCATCTGTTGGGATTTCTAAAGCCCACTTCACACAGAGCTGCTTTTGTCTGGTGAATGTAGTTTCAAAAAGGGTGAAATGCAGAAACAAATGATTTTCTTTGATGTCTCTCCAAAACACTGAGGCCATCCGGAGCATCCAAATTTGACTGCAGGTGCACAAGATCAAGTTTTGCCAGCAGATAAAGTCGTACTGAGCTAGATCAAAAACCTGCCTGCCCAAGACTTATTCGCCCATCAAATCCTGCAGCTGCAGCAGAAATGATCATATGGTCCAGTTTGATGAGATCTGCCGGCCTTATTGCATCCCAGAAAGCCCAGCTTTTGGAGAAGGAGAAGTTCATGTCTTGTGCAGGTGTCTGAAAAACAGCCTGCAGCTTTCATTTCTTTCACCCAGGCATTTCAAAGACACCCCAGCTCCACTTCTGGGTCATATAAATCCACTAAAACTGATAGCGGCGTGCTCCAGATGAGGAGCACTTTCTCCACCATCCGACGATCAGAGCTTCAAGTTCTCAAGCTGTTGACGTAAAGGCCACATCAAACCAATGTGGCATTTACCAGTGGGTCTTGAAGCATATTGAGGCCTGCTTTTTCGTGCTCAGAATTTCACAAGAGTCCTCACTCTTGTGAAAGACTGTTGCTTGACGTTGAGTAAGGTTTGGAAGGTGGGGCGCCACAAACCACCGGTGTTGAGTCGCGGATCTAATTCCAAGTCTGAATTTATCAAAGGAAACGTAAATAGTTGCCTATACGTAGGTTGAAACAACTGTGAGAACGTACAGTATTTATGTAGGCTAACAATCCAAGACACAGTCTGTGGTTGGAAGCTTTATTCAAACACAATAGTCTCACTCATGAACATAAATTACTTTCAGTGTTTGAGTCTCTGCCCAGGTTTCCTCTGCTTCGCTGAACACAGCTACAGGGATCCTGAGTCATCGTTAGCGTTCTCTTCCTTTGCTTGTTCTGTCTTCTACAATTTGCATGCCCCGCTGTTGTTTCGTGAGGTTTTGTTTATCTCAGCGATGGCGAAATCCGGTGTCTGACTCACCTCTGGGCTCCATCTGTAGCTCAGCTTGTTGCTTCCTTCCCCCCGCTGTCACAGTCAGCAATCCTTACAACATCGCTTACTTTCACCTCTGGGAAAGCTTTGGAAAACGCTTTCAGATCAGATTAGACTGTAATTGTAATCTTTCACTAATTTTTCACTAAGTCTCCATCTAAGCAGGCTAAAGCTATCACTTTGTGCTGCTCTAATTAGTCTTCTATAACATTCCACAAGGTTGGAACAACAAGAGATGGAAAACTTTGACCCATCTTCACGCTCTGTTCTTTGTAGCACATCCTGCAGCTTTTCTACGAGCGATGGGTGAACATGGGTGGATCTGTGTTGATTTGGACAGGATAAATTTGGAATATTTCATGTAATAGATTTAAAAAAAAAAAAAAACATACAAAGGACCTGGCCAGAACATTGGTGTGCTGCTTTTCATGACCCAATGGGGGTTAATAATGCAAAACGGTCTTGATGCAAAACATGGAGCAGCTAGCACAGACGTCCCCAATGCTAACAGCCACAGTCCATGTTTTTTAACTGCATAAATGATCAGGAGTTCCTGAAACACTTGACAACTGAATGGGAATAGTAGCACTTTACACCAATCTGATGGTTTAATAACCTACCTTATGGATTAAGAGGAATAAATATCTTTGTTGTTTAGCTCATATTTCTGTTTAGTCAATAGTTTTATAGCAAAAAGGTGTTTAGTCAATAACTTTACCCCAAATAAAGTTTGGATTTTCCCCATTTTTTTTTCTTGAGCGGATAATCCTATTGCAATAACCTCATATGACCATACCCTCTATTTAGTCTAACACTTTTTGGAACTGTCTCTGAACAGAGTCCCAATAAATGTTCAAGAAGCTGTATATGATCTCCTTTATTTGTCCACTTGCTCATGAGCTCACAGGCTTCCTGTTCTTGTCTCGCCGACACAGAGAGCATCATTAAAGACAAAGAGTTTGAGGTGATGATGCAGATCGACTGCGAAGTTACCGACACCAGGATCCTCCACATCCGGTCCTCCAGCATCCCGCCGCTGCTGCGGGTCAACCAGACGAACACATTTTACCAGCACTCCCCGACCGACGGCAAGCCTGCGCCTCCGGTCGGCGTGCTGATGGGATCATCGTAACGTCATCCTAACCTCCAGTCATCTTCGTAACTCCTCTACGATTGGGGGAAAAAACCCAAAAACCCAAGACAGCACCTCCATTTACAATTATTTTCAGTAGAGGAGGATAAACTCTGTGTGGTCCCACAGATTTTATATTTGTGATTTTTTTTTTTTTTTTTACAATGAAGGCGTCTTTTTTTCTGAATTGCACCATGTTAGAATAGATCAAAAGCTGAGAGCAGAGGCTGCCTCCTTGGGTGGCAACGCCGACTCCCCCCCTTCAGCCCCACACATCCAGATCAGGGTAATTGTTAGTCTGCAGGGAGCCGAGCGTTGAACTCTGAGTCACCCCATCATCGTCACACAAGTATTTCAACTCCTAAAAGCACTGTAACATTTTCGTTCTTAACACGGTGATATTTAAAGACATTAAAAAAATAAAATAAAAAAAACTATATGATGTTGGCGTTCAGAGGCACAACAGGTTCAGTTTTTAATCTAACAGAATGTGCTGTTAAATTTTAATATTTTTTATTTGTAAAATGTTAAGATGTAGCTATTGCGTTCACAGCAGAGAAACATTCAGTCAACTCAGGAAGTTGGATTATTATTTTAATCTACCTGGCTTTAATTGAAATATGGGTGGATGTTTGCAACCATGAATAATTGTAGTTCTTAATTTTTTGTCTTTGCACTGTCTCATGGTCATGAACAGATACCTACTGTACATATTTATGTCTAAATATTATATAACAGTACACATTCTTGGTTCCATGTGTCCTGCTCAGTTTTGTGTTTGCCAAAATTATTATTTTGAGTCCTTTTTTTTCTCTCCTTTGTGTTTTTTTTTCCAAACTCATTTGTCCTAAATGATTTATTTTATTTAAGATTAACGGAGATCTAGAGAAACTACACATAATTGTAATTTTTTTTGTCAGTTTATTTTAAAACCTAATTGAAAAGGGGAAAAAGAACACTGACAAAATATTTGAAGACTTCATCAGCCTTCATTTTGTTTTAAACTTGCATTAAATTAAATCTGCTGAATTTTTTTGTATCCACCTACATGGCATTGATGCACAGTACATACAGAACAACATACAGAACAACGTTCAGTTTGGGTTTTAAATACCTTGCCTTTCTGGGCAGGTGGTTCTGCTCCTAATGATACCTTCGTTTGTTTTCTATTATCCAGGACCAGGTTTTGTATGGTGATATAAAATAAGCATATACCTATCTAAAAGTGTGTTTCTATTAGCAACTGATGGTTGCTTTTGATTAAAAAAATTGCTCATAAAAGAGCATAACAAGTTTTCCTGTCATGCCTCTTTGTGTTGCGTTTTATGTTTTTTCTAAGATACAATCTCTTAAACATTTTTGGTTCACCCTCCAAAAATGTGAAATTATAAATTTCTCTTTTTATGTGTTTCAAATAAAATAAACACTGGATTTTTTTTAAAATATACTTGTATGTATCTCTTGATTTTGCAAAAATCCCTTCACCGCTTTACTTTAAAATGTTATTTGAGTACATTCCTGTTCGCTTCTCCCAGAATTACTGTTTCCATCCAGAGACTTTCCCTTAAATTATCAGTTTAAGCATTCATTTCTGCATTATTTAACTACTTCCTGCCATTATTCCTTTATTCTGTGCTCCAGGTAAGAAACATTTCAAAGCTGCAATCAAAGCTACCTTTACGTTCTCTGACTGCAGCAGAACAAAGGCTCATTCTTCTTTGGCAATTATGGGGGATTTATTACAGAGGGAGGATGTTTTTTCTGACTTCTGGCATTCATTTTTTATGCCAAGAGAAAAACAATTTGCTCTTGTTTCAGAAAACTGAAACATTATTTTTTTGTTTTTCTATTGCAAAGAGAAATCTTCTAAACTCTATTTGTTAAGCCACTTTTTTCTAGATTGTTGTAAGAAACATTACCTTACAAAATTATTCTTGAGTTTCTGGCCTATTGCCATGTAGCAACCACAGGGTTTATTGTACTTTCTTTGACAGAACAACATAAAATGGTTGAAAAATAAAAAAATTACAAGTGTGGCATTTGTGTTCACTCCCCTTTTATCTGATGGCTCTAAATAAAATATATAATAGGAAACCTATTAGTGGTGTTAGTTATGAACTTGACCAATCTACACTCTATGTAAGACTGATAGGAAGAATGTCCGAAGAAGTTTCAGACGAGCTCATAACTGAACTTTTAAACTTCATTGCAAAACACTGGGGTAAAACCTAACGTATCGTGCTGAATGTACTGCCCCTGCAATAAGGCACACTGGTGGCAGCAGGGGTAGAGATGTTTTCCTTCAGCAGTCTAAGATGCTTTCCATCTAATCTTAGGCGCAAACGTGTAAAGCCATATAGCAAAAGATTTTCAGCTGTTACTGCAGCTAAAGGTGGTTCTGCAAAACAATGACTCATGGAGGTTGAATTTACCATTCAGATCTCCATTAGTAAAATTTTAAAAAGGGGTTTCCACCTGAGGAGCCGTGGAAAACGTGCAAGAGGTATCAACCTTTTAACAAAATGCAGAATGCAATGAATCGTGATACAATGATTGAAGGCAAACATATTTTATTTTTATAAAATGTAAACTTTTATATGAACAATGTAAACACTAAGTATATATGTACATTTGGCTCAGTTGTGAAGCCAGTGTAGACTGATCTACAGTCCATTCAGAAATGACAAATCAAAGGACCGTTAAGGATCTACATAAGCAAACTTAATGTTGTATGTGACCTGGTGCCTATTGTCCCATGCGTACAAAACGCCTTCCTTCGGGTTATAGTCGATCTGTGTGGTGTACGTGTAGTTGTTGATGAAGGGCATTCTGGGAGTCATCTGAGTGTTTGTGTGCGTATCGAAGGCATACTCCAGGTTGGCGTCCCTTTTGTTGTAGCTGTCCACAGCATACAAGACGCCACACACGACAAAGCAATTCCCAAAATTGTTCCTCCTGAGCCCGGTCCTCCAGGTGGTCTCGCTCTGCATGCTGAGGTCCGTGGGGTTCAGCCGACTCAGGATGACCACTTCCTGTAGGAAGCCCTCGTCATCCAGCGCCGGGTAGATGATCCACAGGCCGCTCTCGTCCACGGCAAAGGCGATGTACGAGTGGCTGCGCCATTCCCATGGCGACGAAGACTCCTCAAACACGGCATCGTGCAGCATAGTCCAGGCAGCCACGTAGCGAAGTCGCAGGTCGTACTTGATGATGTCCCGGGAGAAGGCGCGGTTGTAGTAGAAGGCCCCGCCGTAGACCACATGGCCTGTGCCAATCCAGTGGTAGGGAAGCTTGTAGGAGTTGGTGAAACGTCCTGGGATAAGGGTTTTATTGAAAAAGACACCGGACATAAAAAGTCAACCCACTCATGTTAGAATATCGGCGTTTTATGGTGTGAAATAATGAAACCAAGAATTTCAGAACTTTACCCTGCTTTCATGTTGCCTATAACCTTTAAAAGTCAATGTTTTAAGAGAGGAAATCATTTTAATCTGATTTAGATTATGAGAGTTTTGCTCCGGCACTGACTACTCTTTGAAAGTGTCGATAATTTTCTCCACCAGTTCCAGCTGAAGAAAACCGGTCATAAAGCATGATGCTGACACCACCATGCTTCCCCTGTGTTTCATGGTGTTTGTTACATCCACTGACTTCTAGGGGTCCTCACAACGGAGGACTGCCTTTGGTCTTTTGTTTGTTTGCAGGCCACTGTCACATCTGGAAGCACTTCCTCCTCATCAGTGGTCAGTCTCCATAAAAGCTTCGGTGTTGTTTCCCCCTGGGCATTTCTGTGACGTGGTGGACTCACAGAACTGAGTACTCAGTGTTGTGACAATTCTGTTTAGGTTTTATTGACATTTGAACTTTAGTATGCTAGAAATATTGTTTAGATGGGCAGTTTAGTACTGGTTCTCCACCATTTTCTTTTAACTAATTTCTTCCCCATTTTGTGGCCAGCCAGGGAGTTTAGGAAATGTAGTTTTTATTTTTGTTCAGATAAGAGTGATTTTGTTTTTAAGCTGGAAGGAGTGCACTGAAGTTTTTGCTTCTCTTGTGTTTGTAAAGCGTGGAAAGTGGAAAATAAATAATTGAGATGTGGACTTCTTTTAGTTGTTGGCTTCACATGTAACTTGCAAGTTGTGTTACACTCTGTGCCCACCTAGACTCACTTACAAGGGTAGCAACAGTGTTGTTTTGGTAATGCGCAGTGTTGATATTGCACCAAACATTCCTTTGGGAATTAAAACCAAATCAGTTAAACTTGGACTTATTAGGGCTCATTTTCCGACTGTTGCTGAATTTAATTGGGTTAATGTGTTTTCTTCAAGAGAAAAGGATTCTGTGGCAACACGTCAGTGACCACAATGTGAAAAATAGGGGAGCTTGTTGTACTACACTGTCAGTTCTTGCTAAAAATTAACACAGATCATTTAATGTTGCTCTGGACCTGTTGTCAAAATGTCTTGGAAGGACGACCAGTTCTTCAACAACTGCATTCAAGTGTTGCAAGAACTGGAAATAACTTTTTCAAGTCGCTGTGGAGAACATTTGAGTCACACTCCTTTAGATAATTATTTTATTTCAGCGACAATGGATTGTTTTCGAGATTCAATCGCCAGTTTAAGGTCACAACACTGCAATTCAAAGTCTGCACTTTGACAAGGTCACTCCAAATCTCTAGTCATTTTTAGGGGGCTTGCTGGTGTGGCTAGGGTATTTGGCCTGCAGCATAATCTAAATGCACTTGAGCTTAAGGTCACAGCAAAATCTGGACATTCAGATTCAGCATTTTCAGGGTTTTAAAGCAGAACAGGACCATCACACTACCACCACTATGTTTAAATGTATGAGATTATCTTTTTTATATATATATCAGCTTTGACAGAATACACATCTACAAGAAAGTTCAAAATTTCTGTCCTCAGTTCACATAGTACTTTCTCAAAAGTCTTAAGGATCATCAAAATGATGCTCTTCTTAATTCTAAATTGTGACAATTAAATAAGCCAGGTTGTGCCTACAGTGCTTTGGATGTTGTTCTGGATTTTTTGCAAGCCCTTTTATGAGTCTTTAATTGGTTACTGAAGTAATTTTGGAAGGCCAGTCATTCCTGCAAAGGTGCACAACTGTTCAGTGTTTTGTGGATGAAAGCTCTCACTATGGTATGGTGGAATCCCAAAGATTTTGTTGCTCATCTGTTCTATTGTTAGATTAGGGCACAATGTGTAATTTTTTTTCCGGGTTAACCGGAGACACGGATTGGGAGGTGGAACATTAGTTAGTGTGAATTTTAAAGTGGGGATTATTTCTGAATACAGTCATGTTGCCGATAATAAACAGATGTGCGCAATTATGCAATCATGTTATTTTATTTTTGTTTTTCAATCAAGTTGTAAGGGGCTATCGGACAAATTAAAGGTAGTAAAGGCAATACATAGATTGACTGTGGTCTCTTTTTCTTCACCACAAAAACATAGCGTTTTAACTGGGGTGTACTGGCTTTTTATAGCTGCTGAGTAACACCCATTGAAGGAAAACAATAGACTGCTGTTCTTGCCAAACCGGTGGCTCTTACCTTGTTTGAAAACCTCCAGATTGTGGAACTCCAGGAGATTATTCCCATAATGGAAGTTTGTCACATAGATTTTGTCATCATTGGACTTGGGGTCCTTCATCCAAGCTCCCTCCGGTCTGCCATAATTGTTGTGAGTAACTGGCTCAGCTATACTTGCCAAAGTGTCTTTACACTCTGTGAAAAACACACAGAGAGAGGGTAAACATGAGGATTTTGGGGCCAGGAGTGCCAAGGAGTCTGAAATTAATTAGGGGATTTTTGGTTTTAACAACATGAATTAAACAAAGGTTCCCACAAGCAAACACAGCTTAGCTTAGTTTGGGAATTTTCTGAAAGATATTTCCATTTGTTTTTCTCCAAATGAGAAACATTAGGCTGAGTTAGTGCTTTATGTGGATAAATAGAAATCACAGCATATTTTGTTTTGCTGGCTAACTCCTAGTAAACACTGGTGTTTTTACCGTTCAGGCACATTACAGGTGAGTTAAAGTACAAGATCATTATCGCTTACCAGCTTTGCTAGAAGATGACTCCTTCTGGCTTTTCACTGGTTCCTGTGCCTCGAGGTCATCTGCCATCACGTCTTCTTCTTCCCAGTTAAATTTGTATTTCCTTTTGATCGGGGTGGCCTGTTCGGGAGTAGTGATGACTTTGGGGAAGGTGGGTACAGCTGTGGTGGTGGGCAGAGCTTTGTCATCAGGTGTATAGGAGTCTGAGGATTGAGGGGGAGGAGTTTTCACATGCAGGGTTGAAGCATCAGTCTGGATTGAGGTGGGATATAATGTAGGATGAACAGGAGGTGAAGATGAAGGGGGAATAGGTGAGGCATATAGAGAGGCAGTTGTTTGAGTCTCTGCTGTAGCGTTCAGATCGGAAGTCGTCTTTGTTTGATCTTTGAACTCAAAGCTGGTGGCTTCCATCTCCGTGATGGGGTAATATCCTTCGGGTGAAGGTTGTCCGATGTCCTTAATGTCTTCCCTGACAGAGGATTGCGTTGTGATCACTGAATCTTGATTGGTTGTTTCTGCAGGAATGATAGTTGAAGGAGCTCCTGTGGCTACCGTACCAGGAATTGTCCAAGGTGTGACACTCCGATCCATTTCAGATTCTGTGGTCTTGATCGATAAAGGTTGTGTTGCACCAGTTGCTTTGGCTGTGACGCTTCTCACTGTGGATGCCTCTCCAGACACATCCAAGGACTTGCTCCCTCTGACACTGATAATCTCATTATGAGTCTCTGAGATGGGCTTTGTTTCCTTTAGTTTTACAGACGGACTCATTTTCTTGGCATCGTGTTCAGGATCTGTCGTCTTTGGCCGGAATGACCTCAGCCAAGTTCGGGTCCTGGGCCGAGGCTCTCGATGAAGAAGGAGATTCTCTTCGACGAAGAAGTTGACCGGGCCTTCTCCGCTGAACTCATGATATTCAAATACTAAAGACAGGAAAACTTTCCATTAAAGAAAGCACATTTATCAAAAATTGTCTCAATGGTGCAACATAAACTCTCTAAAGCAGTGGTCTTAAACTGCTTTCCTCAAGGTCCAAAGTCCTTCAACTTCTAGATGTGTCCCTTCTACTAGAAACTGAAATAAAAGGTGAAACTGCTTCACTAACATGCAGGGAAGCTCTACAAAGCTCTGCTAGTGAGTTAATAAAGTAGCTATAACAGGCTATATTGCCTAGCATATGATATATAGGCGTTCTGTGAAGGCCTCTGAGGTTAGAACATTTAACCAAAAAAGGTCTGAGATAAAGTTGGTAACAGAAATACATTTCAAAGCAGGGTTACACTTTAAAACAGCATCCCCAGCCAAGAGCATGTCATAGACCTGCAGCACCTCAGAATGGAAAAAGTATGGTCAAACAGCAAAGCCACAAGAAAACCATAAATCAAAGAAGGAGTCAAAAAGCCCATGGTAACCATGGAGGAGGTGCACTGAGCCACAGCTCAAGTGGGAGAATCACCATTACCTGTGAATTCACCCCCCAAAAAAGTATCATTAAAATTAAATCTGTTGTTGAAGAAAAACCATATAGAGTTTCATTAGCAGTTTGACCCAACATATGTTAGGTATTGAGAAACATGGCAGAAGATGCTGTGATAACGTCAAACCAAACTGACCTTATAGGTTAATGTGTGCAGTGAAAATTAAACTGCACATCGCCCCCAAAAAACACTGTTGTCAAGGTGAAACATAATTCATCATGCTGAGGGAAGGCTTTTCTGTCTGCTGTTGCTGTCTACATGGTACTAAATGCCCTGGAAGGAAACCTGTTATACACTGCAAAAGACTTATGACCAAAATCAAATTTAGAACTTGTGATGAAACTACTAACAAGTAAAATTCACCAGTGCCTCAAAACCTACAAAAAAGAAAAATGAGGTTGAAAAATAAACTAACTCATCCAACTTCACAATTATTCAATACTTTTTGTTGCTGTGTCACATAAAATCCTCCTTTAACACATGACAAGTTAATAGGGTATGAAGATTTTATTAAGGTACTGCATGTTCTTCTTTGCCCTCTTCTTATCCTAAGTAACCCATCAACAATCAAACTTTTACCAGTGATTTACTCTAAATGTATCCAGTTAAAGGTAACTGATATTTAAAATTAAAACGCACAGTTCTCCCCAGGTTCTCCGTCATCCGCCACCATGGGGTCTGGCTCCATAGAGTCAGGCTCAGATTTATAAAACGTCATCCCCCTGATGATCATTCCATTTGATCCAGGCTTCGATGCCTGGGAATCCTCCATGGCGTTGAGGGATTTCACCTCAGTGATCTGACCAGAGCCGTCCGGCTGCAGGCTGGGTGGATGTTCCCCAGTAAACTTCCCTTCAGGTTTGTCCTGTTGATAATAGAAAAAACTGATGCTAATACATATATTTGGTGGACTGTGCCGATGACGAATGGTTTTTAGAGGTAATGTGACTCATAACCATGAGTCATAATCAATAAGGAGGTCTGTGCTGCAGCTAGAGTCTGCTTTAAATTTATTTTACAGGAATGTAGTAGTTGTTCACTTGATTCTAGATCTTTTGTTTTTAAATACAATTATTTAGAACATGATGTCTAATTTCCATTTCATTTCTCATTGATCCTCATAATCAAAAAACATGTGAAGCCCAGGATGTGCAGATGTTTGGAGTCCTTACTTTACATGAAGCTAAAAGCTGGAAGGGATCAGCTCCATCAGAGAAAGCTGCTGATCGGGGATCTGTTTTTCTTCACACATCTCATTGATCTCAGTGAGTGTTTTACGCGTTTGTTTTGCCTAACAGTGATTTTATGATGAAATCATTGATCTTAACAAGTAATTTAATTGTCTTGTTGGTTCGAAAGCTTGTTTTTGTATGCTCCATCCAAAGCTACAAAGTAAACAGATGCATTTTTTGAATGGATAGTGCAAAGGGTTTTAAAATGCTGCAGTGCTTCAGTTTGGTTTGCATGTGCAATTTCAGCTCTTACAGTTTGAAAGCTTTACTATGTTAAAAGTTTTCAAACCACTGACAAACATCTGTTTGTAAATTTCATAAGCGGTTTTAACTATTTCTTTCACATTTAAGTCACTATTTTTTACATAAAACATTCGACTTGATTAAGTAAGCAAATAAAATGTTGCCTAAAAATAAGAGCAAGTTTCATAAGATACTTTTCTTTAGTTCTTAAAATAAACAGAAATTGTCCTTTTACTCTAATTACATGCAAATGAACTACAAGTAGTTTAGTCATTACAATGACACCACGGTTACTATGTCGATCCTGATCAATGGTGCCAAACTTTGCCTCTCACCTGTGGGTACCGATAAGCTGCTGCCTCACCGACATCGCCGGCTCTCCTCCTGTCCTGATGAGGATGAGGAAGAGGAGTAGGTGGCCTTTCAGTTACGTTCAAAAGAGGACTCTCCTGAGGCTGCACTTTGCCCACTTTGCGGTTCAGAGACACTGCCTGGAAGATAAGAACCAGAACATATATGTAGGTTTTAGAGCATGTAACTTAGATTTAAGAACAATATGTTAATTAATCAAAGTTGAAGAGAAGTTGGATCAAACTGCTTTCTGACTTGCATCTTTGCTGGGTGTTTCACTGTGCATTTTTCTACCTATAGTGCAGAAGGTAAGGTTATTTTTTATATCGACCATGAGCATCAAAAGTTCTCTACTTAAACTACTAATATGAATCCAAACCACAACTGGGATTGAAACATCACCAAATATTATTTGGCAAGCGTGGGTCTTTTGTGTTTTATAGAACTGCAAAGAGCAGTTCTATAAAAACTGCTCTTTGCATTTGCTCAGCTTATCTTAGTGCTATCTTAGTTTGATATTAGAATTAGTTTGATGTGAAAAAGGGAAACAAGCACATTTGTAAGACCTCATGATGGCATTCATTTTCAAATGAAAAAAACAGAGAAATTATAATTTTAAAAAATCACCTGCTAAATCAAAAATGCAAAAACAGCAACACAAAGCAGAAAATGTTTTAATTCTTTATTGCAGGCATTTCATCTACTGTACAATTATCTTTTATTAGACATGTGATAGTTAATTGTAACTATGCCCTTCCATACAGCCACCAGAAGTCCCTGAATAACGTTTCATTTCAGATGTTTATAAGACTTAAAACTGATCCAGTGTGTAGCAACACAGCTTTAGCAGCTGGATTCCTTTCTTCAGACTAGCCGCGCAAACCCTGCTTTTGATTTTGCAGCACCTGTTAGGGCGGGTGTGATTTATGATCAACTGTATATTTAGTATGATGACTTGAGCACAGTCTCAGCTGCTCCTCCTCTATTTTAGCTGGAAAAACTTGGCATCACAGTAGTAAATGCTCAAAAGAGGCTGTTGTATAGATTTCGCTTCATTCTTTCTAACCTGGACCATGTCAGAAGAGAAACATCCAATGCATGCCATTTTGTGTTATTTTAATTGCCATTTTCATCTTTGAGCTGAATTTAATAGAAAAAAAAACTGAGTTAGAGGTTTTTACTTTTGCTTGATGAAAGTAGCAACACATTAGTTGGTCAATTTCTACATGACAAAAATGAAGGCCATATCTATCATAGCACGAATTATTGTGTATCTAAAATTCACAAACGCTGCACCCTTGAGTTGGTGTTTTGTACATTTCCACTTGCATTTTATTTCAGCACCGCTTTACCTGCACCTTCTCGATGTGTTCCACTCGTTGCAGGAGCTTGTTAGTCAGAGAGTGCAGCTTCAGTAGATCCATCCCGTAGAAGGAACCCTCCAGCAGCTCAAGGATGGTGGACAGCTGCAATGATCAAGGGATCTCCATCAAAACAGTGTAGCCATTCATAAAACAGCATGTATCCACTCTTGGTTTACATAAAGCCTTGTTATCCATTCTTTGAGGTCTAGAACTCTCAGGAAATGAATAGGTAGCATAAAGGTTTGCAGCAAGGTGTTTTGAAGAGCCTCTCAACAGTAATGGCACTCTTTGAGCTCACATTATTATAGGGATTTGATGGGATGAAGGAAAACAAAACAAAAAAGGAATAATTGTGTAGAGGAGGGAAATTACGACTGGTTTTCACACTTTTTGTAGACAAATTCTGAAAAGTGTGGCATGCACTTGTCTTCACCTTCTTTACCTGTAACTAAATCCAGTGCAACCAATAGACAAAGAAAGCATGTTTAATACCGGAAGAAAACCTGGAAGGGGATTGCAGAAAGACTTGAAGTCTTGAGGTTCACCTTCCAGCAGGATGATCCAAGCCAGAATGACAATGGAATTAGTTTGATTATGAAAGAATAGGTAGGTGTCTGAATGGCCCAGTCAAAGTCCATTTCTACATTTAATTGAGAAGCAGTGGTGAGGCCTGAAAAGTGATGTCCAAAGCTCGTGGCATTCTGACAGGAAGAACTGGCAACATTTTCAGTCTTAGATGGTTGGAAAAATGTGGATCGACAAAATATTGACTCGGTGGCTCTGAATACAAAGACACGCCACACTTTTTAGATTGAAAAATAGATTCCCCCCTGTCTTTAACACATAAAATACAAATGCAAATCATTGCAGCTTGTAAGCAGACAAAATGAAAATATCTGAACGGGGGAACTGTGCTTGGACAAGGTGCGCTCGAGTGAGATCCTGAACCTTGACATTTTCTTTTCCGGCTTCCCTGAGTTTTTTCAGCCTGAACTCTGCATCGCAGGGGTTGACCGCCGACGGAGGCGCGATGCAGGCGCACTTGCACTCGGGTCCAGATGTGATTGTCTCCACGGTGTAGGAGTCCTGAACCGTGGCGCTTCCCTCTTCGATCCGCCGACAGGCGCTCCTGCTCAGGGGTCTGACAACACATTTACACCGACAGTCAGCGCCTTCCGAGAGGGCTTTCACTTTGTCATAATCACCCAGCAGCTATAAAGAGAAGAGGATGGATACATTTTTTTTCTTCCCACCGCACTCAATTTAAAAATCTTGCATGGATGATTGAGAAAAAAACAAACAAAAAAATAATAATAATGCACGTACCTTAGATATTATGTCCTCTTTACCTTCCATTTCTTCTTGCAGCTCGTCCTCTGCACTGCTCTTAACTGTACTTCTGCACTTAGGCGCAGCGGAGCTCCGAGAGGAAAAAGCGCAGCAAACCGCGACAAAAACGCACAACCTATACATGCTGCGAGCGTCCCACAACTCCAGAGAGAGCTATGCAGATGCAGGTGTACAAAGAAGCCACAGCATGTAACTCAAATTAAATTAGGAGGAAAAAAAAATTATGCTAAGAATGAAAAAAAAAATTCCAATTATACCGATGAAAATAATTTCTGTGAATCGACATCAACAAACGCCATCAGCCATCCAGATTGAGATTATTCCCCCTGCTAGGTCATCGTTTACAGTCAGAATGAATGAAAGTTGTGAGGCTGAAAAAAAGGTGAGAGAGAGAGAAAGAGAGAGAAAGAGAAAGAGAGAGAAGCCCCGGTATCTGCAGCTGTGGGGGGCTGACAGGAGGCGGTGTTACAGCAGACTCTGATCTGATCTGATCTGTTTTTTTATTTTTTTTATGGAAAAATTTTTACTGGAGTCAAACGTTTTCTGCAACCAAAATCTACAATACCCAAAATATGGCTTAGGTTTCGCTTACAAAACAGAGTAAATGAATGTTCAGACTCGTTTCAAACTGTTTTGCAGCACTAATATGTGTAACCGCTTCAAGCTGGGTTGTTGCTGCCCCCTACAGGGCTCCTACATGCATTTCCATGCAGACGTTTTAGTTTCTCTAGTAATGCCATAACTCTCAGACTTTAGTACAAGTACTTCTTATGGCAGCAGAACAGATTCTGATATCCATTATTTCCACGTAACAATGATGCAGCGCTCTAGACTCCAACTGCAAAGAACATGTAAGTTGAATAATCAGCAACCAGGCTAAGGACTTGATGACTGGATTTTGTACTTTTCAATTCTGTGTGCAGTGAAGGGATTCCATTACATTGCATATGTGAAATGATGAGAGACGTACAAATAATCAGAAAAGCAATATTTTTTTTCAACTGAAGTAATCTCTAAGCTTCAGCCAGTTCAGGGAGGCCATATTGGATTTTGAGGTCAAACTTTCCCACTTGGAATTCTGACTACAGTGTACGACTGGAAACTTGGGAATTTTTCACACATAAGTAAACGATGTACAGACCCATTCAATAAAATAGACTACTAATGAAAATATTCTACATTTTTCTTTTCTTACTTACAGCTAATGAAAACATCACATTTAAGATTAGAATATTACACCAGAACAATATTTAAAAAAACAAAAATAAGGTAAGAACGCATCACTGTGAATTTTTAGCTGGATATTCTATGTTCCAGACTTTATGGAACATGAAATAACAAATACATGAATCTAAAACAGAATAAGTAAAATAATACATGGGTAGACATATGCATTGAGGGATGGTAAACGGGTGTTTGGACAGAAGGTAAATGTACAAATCGATGGATAGTGGGACAGGGAATACTTTATGAAATTACTCATCTCTTTACATATCCCTCCTATATTCATTTTCTAAAGAAATTGCTTAAATAAAAATCCCAATTGCAGACTGTATGGGGTCGCTGAAATTGTTCACCTCAGAGTCAATAAAAGAGGCCTTTTAAATTAAAATAAGTGTTTATTTGTATTTTAAGGCACATTTAACTCGTATTCTTTTCTATCCGGAACATGGTTGACAAAAAGAAAATCAGAGGCCTACTTTAAGGCACATGGTGCCAATCAGAGTCACTACAGAAACTAAAATTATAAACCTTATGTTGTGATGCCTGCTCTATTATGTGAAAGTTGTGTGAATATGAATTATTTTACATTGAGTGTGTTTAAAATCCCACCGCTCCAACATCCAACTAACATTTCCCATCCCACTTATGAATTCAACAAAGGATTAAAAGAATAAAGTGCATAAGCCTTTTTGTCAAAGACTTCTTCATAATGAATAAAATTCTTACAAGTATCCCACTTTCGACTGAGACCAAATACAATGATGCGACTGAATTTCAATAAAAGTCCTATTAGAAATATTCGCGTGTTTAAAACCACAGCAAAGAGCTCCAGAAAGAGATGTTACAGATGTGTGCTGATCCAACGCTCAGACCCAAAACTCAGAACAGTTGAGTCCTCTAGCATCCTTCTTGCTCTATTCTGTCCTCTGCCGCCACCGGCAGGATGAGGTGGGAAATGCGGCTCCACAGTCCACCGTACTTGTTGAGATCCATCCTGTTGAAAGATACCGGGTGATCGTGAGACAGAAACCTCTTCTGCAGGTAGTCGTCCACCATCTCCTCCACGATGCTCAGGTGCATCTCGGCCGGGATCTGCTCTTCGTCGCCCAGCAGCACCGTGAAGATCAGAAAAGTCTTCTTGTAGGCGGCGTTCTCGTGATCGCAGTAGCGATAGAAGATGAGCGTGGAGCCTGGCGGCAGCTCTTCCAGGCGGTGAATCACCGCTACGGGTTTGTCTCCCTCGAAAGCCCCTTGCAGCTTTCTGTCGATGTCCAGTTTGACCTGGTCGCTGTCTTGGCCAGCTTTGCCCGCTCCGTCGATGTGGAGGACGGAAGCGTTGCGGGCGGTGGAGAAGGCGGAGGCCACATCCTGAGCCAGGCAGCGCATGGTCCTCTCGGCTCTGACGCCTGACGTCAGGATCAGGCTCACGGGCTCCGCGGGTTGGCTGGTCTGGAGGTGCCTCTTCAGGTGGATTTCACTCCTGGTCCAGAGCTCGGCGCGCTGATTGGGAAACCTCGCTTTTACTTTTTTCATCTGCTTGAGGAAGACATCTACCTGTTGCCCATCAGTCTTCTGAGGTGGAGATTTAGATTCGAGATAATACTGCGCCACGATGGCAACAAGTGCCACTACAAGTGCCACTGCTAAAAATAGTTTTATGCCTCCTGTCAAGAGAAGTTTAGATGAGTCTTACAAGGGGTTTTATGTGATTACCCATCAACATCTTAATGTTTGGATTATAATAACATTAAACAAAATCACTAATGGGTTACTACTTACTACAAGTTAAGTAAAAAGATTGTACTTGGAGCAATCTCCAAGTGCTCCAAGTACACTTGGAGATTAATAGTTGCGCAATTACCTCCAAGGATTCCAGTTTTTTCTGCAAGTTCAGTTTGTGTATCGGTCGGACCAATGACTTCAATATGTTGTTTTTTGCTCATCTTCTGTTTTTCCATTTCTTCATTTGGAGATTCCTTTTGAGACACTGCTGAGATTTTAAGCAAAAATGACTATTTTAAGAAGCACAGACAATAAAAACTATAAATGAGGCTTGTAGTCAACTCTTTCAAATAACTCTTTATAGAATAAAGAAAGAAATAAGAGCCTGCTTTAGCACTTGGACTAAAAATGTTAATCGGCTTTTGCTTGTTGGTCAGGCTTTTTGTCTTTAGTCTGAAAGATAAATCTACACCTGCAATGCTAAAGAAAAATAGTGCCATCTACAGTCTTATCTTGACTTATATCTTATGTCGACTTATATCATTGGCTTGTTGGCCAGAGATATTGTCCTCATTCTGTAAGCTATCAGCTTTATCGAGATCCACATTGACAAAAAACCCCAAAAATGAACATGAATATTATATGTGCTGAACACATCTTAAATTTGTCAAAGAATATATGTTTCCAGATTTAGATGTGATGAGAAGCATTTAATCTTAATTTCCTTACCCTCTTCAACTGATTCTCCTTCATCAGGAGGGGGCCCTGTAGCGTCACCTGTAGGTGTAGCAGTATTATTGTCAATAAAATGAAGCACAATGTTTTATTAGAAGAGTTCATGGAGAAACAGACATAATACACAGAAAATATTGTACTGAGAAATAACAACTTGTAGGACCACTTGAACTCTGACCAGGTGATTTCTCACTAGTTGATGAGTCATCTTGGTTTTCATTCTTGGCTTCTGGGCTAGAGCCCTTGTCCAGAGTGTTTTCTGGAGCTTTATCTGGATCCACATCAGCAAAACAAAAATGAACATGAATATTATATGTGCTGAACACATCTTAAATTTGTCAAAAATATATGTTTCCAGATTTAGATGTGATGAGAAGCATTTAATCTTAATTTCCTTACCCTCTTCAACTGATTCTCCTTCATCAGAAGAGTGCCCTGTAGCGTCACCTGTAGGTGTAGCATGTGTAGTATCTGCAGAGCCTTCTGGCTGTGGATCCTGTGGTAGTGATTCCATGTTTTTGGATAGGGTCGCTGCGGGATTTGAGAACAGATAAACCACAAGTATAAGTCGTCATTTGCACTGCTGAGACACGTGGAGAAGTAATAGATTTTGTCAGGTTGTTTTCACATGGTTAAAGTTCAAAGTGACGCTGTAAAGAATCGCATCTGTCAATGCATGCAATACAGCATGCAATAATGAACTATCTTTTTCACCAATCTTTGAAATACTCAAAACTCACCAAGTGTTCTAATTTATAGCACTTAAGAAGACATTTAATACTAAACAAAAAGCCAAAATAAACAGAACAACCTTTGCTCAACTTCCCCGGGTGACGTTACACCATAACACATGACAGCTAACTCATTGCAAAGCTAATAGCTGCTAGAACATTGGAAATAAAACTGGAATCATTCACTTTGTTCATCGGATTTGAACAAGGCATTCTCGACATAAATTATATATATACTGTTCTAGGTACGAGCTGCCTAATAAAAGGCGAGAAAATCAGAAACATTCAGGTCAGGTGGCTACGGCTAAGAAGCTTGCTAGTGTTAGCAAAGCTAACTGATTTAGTCAATGACCACAAAGCTTTGGTATATAAAAATAGCCATTGAACTATTAAAAACGAATAAGTGTTACGGATATACTATCCACGATTACCAATTCATAGAAAAGCCTCCACCGATAACATCTCCGTGGATTAGAGGGAATCCTTATCCTTCGGGTTGGAGTTTCACTTTCAACTGTTTACTCCCAGAGCGGAACGTACAACGAAGCCCTTGTTTCTAGAACGGAAGACCGTTACAGTCATACAACTCAACGTGTCCTGACCTGAAACGTTTCCCCAGCAACAAAACGGGGAAGTTTACGCACATACTGGCTGCTTTCCGTTTCACGTCAGGATGTTTCACTTTTTTGTTTAAATTTTTGCTGATTTGAGGCGACATCCCATCGATTTGAGACCAAGAATGGATTCAAAGGCGGCTAAAAATAAGGCTCCGGGCCCATTAAGACGGTCGTTAAGGCAGACGGGGAAAGGTGAGCAAACTGACAGTGATGGTCATTAGCTAGCTTAGCTTCATAGCTCTACTGTAATTGGAAGTCAAAGTTGGCATTACTGTTTTAACTAATGTTTACTATTTAATTAAAATAAATCCAAATTAGACCCCTAATCTGAGGTTAAATTAACAGTTGTGAGCGACTTTTAAATTTCATTTTCGGTTTTATTTTCGCGCATTAAACAACTTACTGTTGACCACGACGAGGTGAAATGGAAACTGTCTTTGATCCGCAGTATATCCCCATCAATAGACCAAACAGAGGGCATATGTACGGAAAGGAACATAAATAACACATTATCATCGTATTTATAATCACTTTTAATACATTTTTCTTTATAAATCTATAGTGTTAATATTGAACTAATAGCCTTTAGAAATAAAGTTTATGCAGTTGTTTATTTGAAAATTGATTTCTTTTTTTACTCTTATTTTTCTATGACAGTAAAATACTACTGCCAACAATAACAATATTAATAACCATTCTTTAAGTAAGAATGACCATTGATAATTGTAATGCTTTTTAGTGCATCTTCATTTTTATGAATTATTGTAATAAATTTGTACACAGTACTGTAAAAGTATGTATAACCAATAGTGTTATTATTGTTGCTGTTGTTATTAATCAGTAATTAATTATTGATAATAAGCAATCTAATAAAGTATTTCAGCAGTAATTTCTCAAAAGAAATGTGTCATATTTCTATTCTATATGATAGCAGTTCTTGGTCAGTTTTAAGTGCTATTAACATTTTCAATAGAAACACTGAAGTTTGCCCAAATATTTAAAGTAAGTAATTAATCCCACTGGGAGACGGAGCATGGAATTACCTTGTGCATGTATTTAACTCCCACAGCTGGTTTATGGCAGCAGATACTAACAAATGACTCACAGAAAGAAAAAGACATTAGATCCAGTCTGATCGACACCTTACATCATGTTAAAAGGAGTTTAGGGAGCATTACCTCTCCAAGATGTATTGCACAAATTGTTCTCATAAGTTTTGTTTTGGCCTGTTAAACACTAAGAGGTGCCACATGGCAGTGCAATTGTTTCTCTTTTCCTCTGCAGTCCTTCCCGTTGAGCCGACTCCAAGGGGTCCTCTGAAAAGGACCAGAAAGACGTCAGAACCTCAGTTGTCACCAGCAGCTAAAGGTGCACAAAATGTGGAGAACGGCTTGGATGAGGAAGGTGGGATGCTCTAATTAGCCATTTATTTCCTTTAGATAAAGTATCTAAGACCACCTTTAATAACGGTGCTCAGCTGTGGCTTGAATTGTTATTGAACAGAGTCTCCTCCCAAGAAGTACCGGTTGGATGCCGGAGAGGGACGTGGTGACAACGTTAGTGATGATGACATGGAGGTCCAGGATTTAGACAAAGACACGGAGAACGATGAGGACCAGGAAATGGATGTGGTTCAGGAGCCATTAATAGAGACCAGTAAACCGAAAACATACAAAGGTAAGGACTGCATTTAATAAAAATCTATAAAATGTTAATAGTTCTTAACTGCACCTTGGAAGGAGTTAAATGAACCCTCTGAGATAATTAAGATTATGATTATTAATTTATCTTTGTTTTTATATTGCATATGCATAGATTTCCCAGTTTTTACAACTATAATAAATCAAAACTGAACACAGTTTATGTCTTGTGTTTCTATATAAAATTTCAATGGATTTTACTGTGTACTTTTTCCTCTGTATAAAACAGATCGCTATGAATTTGTGAACTTTTCCCCTCGCGTCGTCCTTCATAAATCCGACCCCCCTCTTTCTCTTTATGAAGATTCGCAAGGAGTGAAGACTAAAAAAGGTTTGAATATTTTGTGTTAAAGACAGCAAGATGACACGGTTTGATTATTTTATTTCTGTGTTTTCAAGTAAAGTGTTACATTTGGTGAGGGGAAAATAAATGTATGGTCCTAAACTGATTTTGATTGTTTTCATTTTGAAGCTGAAGTCAAAGCACCTTCACTGCCCAACAAGGTTCATTCACACGTCAAACCATTAGAAACCAGGCCTGTTGTGCCGATCACCAGCATGGATGAGTATAAGAGAAAAATGTTGGCCAAACCCAGGAGTGCAGGTACTCTGTGTTTTCTATGAGGAAGTTTATGTTCACTGAGAAAAATTTAAATAATTTTTTTTTCTTTTCTTTTCATGTCAAAGTCGAAGCCACGTCGTCTCTGGTTGAACCCAGATCTAACCAAGCCTCCCAAAGTGTGAGCTCAACTTCGGAGAAAATGTACCCAACCAAACCACATGTAAACAACATTCCTGATCAAAAAAAGGCAGATCAGCTGGCAAAACAAGGTATTTTATAAAGAAGAAAATCTGATGACATTGCAAGGTTTTTCCACACTGACACTGGATTTTCTTTTTTCTTTTCTTTTTTTCCAGATGAACTGGATTCATCTTTGTTTAAAGATGGAAAAAAGAAAACGGCCGGGACAAAGATAAGCTCTGGAAATTCTTGTAGAGGTGGTAAAAAGATTTATTAGCATTATTGACGTACTCATTACTCTGTTCAGTGCCATTTTAACAAAAATTAAAAAATACTTTATTGATCCCAAGTAGAAATAAATGCTCTCCTGTCATTGCAGGGTGTTTTTGGTATTTATGGCGCTTGGCTTTGTTGGTGCTGCTCAGCTCTGCCACCCTGCTGGCTTACCGGATCCTCCCTGTGCTGCAGAGTAAAGCAGCAGGAGGAGGGCAACGATCCCGAGAAGCGATGACAGGAAAGTTTTCCGACAGCTTGTCGCTCCTCCAGTCTCAATTCCCGAGTCAGCGAGAAGAGCTGTGGAGGAGAACCCAGATCCACCTGGAGAAGCACCTTAAAACGGCTGAGCCCACCGAACCAGTGAGTCTGATCTTGGTAGCAGGTCTCAAGGCGGAGAGGACTCTGCTGTGCTTGGCTCGGGGCCTGGCCTCCGCCTACGCATCCGCCCTCAACGGCTCGGCCTTCCTCATCGACGGGGCGAGTAAAGCCGACCAGGACAGCGACAGGGTAAAGCTGGACGTCGACAACCAGCTGCGGGTGGCTTTCGAGGGAGACGAACCAGCGGCGGTCATCCACCGCTTTGAGGAGCTGCCTCCGGGCTCCACCCTCATTTTTTACCGTTACTGTGATCACGAGACCGCCGCCTACAAGCAGGCATTCCTGTTGTTCACAGCGCTGCTGCTGCAAGACGAGATCGGCGGCGAGATAAGCCTGAAGGAGCTGGAGGAGCTGGTGCAGAGCCACGTGGAGGCAAAGCTGGTGGACTCCGGAGGCAAGGCCTCCTTCAACGAAATGGATATTGACAAGTTCGGCGGGCTGTGGAGCCGCATCTCCCATGTGATTCTGCCTGTGGTGTCAGAGGTGAAGCAGGAAGAATGCCATTGAGTTATTTTTTTTAAAATTATTTTTAAGGATGCGGTGATATGGGTACTATGACCAGCTATACCACAGAAATGTGTCTTTTTTGACATGTTTTACACACAGATTTTCTTTAAAACGTTTGAAGGATGCATTGACAGCTTTAACAGAGATGAAAACCTACTGAAGCTTAGTTTTTTTGTTATGATTTTTTTCCCCCCCGTCTTTTAAAGATCAGATCTAACAACATCATTTCACTTGACGTTGACATTTACAGGTTGTACTCCACTCGATTGTGTTGTAAACAACAACTTCTTTTGTTTTGTTCCTTTTTCTGAAGCACTTTTTCTTCAGCAACAATCACATAGAATTCATCTTTAAAGTTAACAAATGTTACAGTTTCTGTGGATCTGTTTTTCTTAGATTTCAAATCTCAGAGCTGAGCTGACGAGACATTCGAGGAAGTTTGACTGATGTGCACTGAACATGTCTGTTTGCTTTAAGCGTTCTCCTTTTCCAGAATACTGGATTTTACTAAAACAAGCATTTTTTTGTGTGTGTGATTTTTCATCTTGAGATGTATTTTGTTGACGTGCTTCGAAGATTTGCTTATTTTTTAATAGCTGTATATATATATATACTGTATGCTGGATATGAAAAGGATCAAAATGCCAGGAATCCTGTTTAAATGAGGTAGGTAGGTTAAAAAGACTGCAGGTTTATATGTTGTTTTTTTTTGTAAAAATATTTTTGGATTGAACATGTCGGACACAAAATGTGCCTTAATCACACAGGAACTATTCAATATCCCAATACCCATAATCTGCCTGATACCGTAGCAGGATGGCATCACAACTGTGGTGTTTTCTCAGAAGTGTGTCCAAACAGTACTTAATTGATGTTTAATATAGATTTTAATTCTTGTCTTTCAATTCTGTTTATTATCTCTCTGAGATCGGTTTTTGTGTTTATTACTCATATGAATGTTTGAATATTTTCAATAAAGATTATTTTGATATTGAATAAGTCGTCTAAAACTTAATTAGTGTCAGTTTATTTATTTCAGCAATTCAGTTAAAAAAATGAAAGCTGTGTATAGATTCAAACCACACGGAGTGACATCTTTCAAGTATTTATTGTCAATTAGAATATGGCTTAAAGACAATAAGCTTTAAACCAGTTTAAAGCTTAAACTGGCTTAAAGTAAAATAATACAAGTTGTGGCCTTTAAATTCTTAAAAGTCGCAACTCTTAAAAATGTAAATAGATGACATCATGACGAACAGAACATCTGATTAATCATTTACAACAAATCTCACACGCACACAAACACACATGCACATGTTTGCTTTGTGGGGACTTTCCATTGACTTCCACTCATTTCTACAGCCTAAACTTTACCCTTATCCTAGCCCAAAAACTCAATTCACACCTTAGTCCTAAATCTAACCCCTGACCCAGAAACAGCATTTCCCCTTGTGGGGACCAGACTTCGGTCCCCATGGAGCAGTGGGTCCCCACAATGTAGTATGAGTCAGGAAATGGTCCCCATGAGGTATTACAAACAAATGGACACAAACACACACACTTTTATTAACAGATCACAAGACAGAAGCACTGGGTCTTTTGACTGACATGTTTCCATAGCAGCAGAATTACACAAGCAACATCTGCCCCAGTAAGTGAAGAACCTGCAGGATTTGTGAGAAATTAGGAAGTTGAAGAAAGTTTAGAAGATGTCTCCTCCTGTTAGTTGATGTTAATAACTGAATGAATCATTGGACATTCATCAATATCATGTCCAATGATTCATAAAATAAGAATATTTTATATACTTATCCACAACATAAGTATATTTTATATACTTATACCTATGAAATATACTTATTTTATAAGAAAATACATGTATTTTCTTATAAAATAAGTGTAAAATTTGACTATTGGAAGCTTTGAACAAAGCACTTAAGTGCAAAGTTTCAACAACAGGCTGACCTATTTAGTGAACCGTCAATAAATCTGTTTTACCACATGCTCTTCAGTTTACTCTTATCTCACTTCTAGCTGTGATAACTGCTCCACCTTCTTCCATATGTGATTTAGTGAGATATTTCTAGCATGCAGCTACTCATGAACAGCTTTAAAAGAGGAAAAAAAGGGAGCATATGTTCATATTTTTGAATGAACTTATGCTATATTGTTTCCAATATTCTTCATAGCCCACATTTATTTGCACACCCAGTGAACATGTGGAAGTTGCAAAAGTCGACTAACATATTTAAAAATGTTATTTGTAATCTTCTAAACATACAGATTTTTTGAGTGAAAAAAATTCACAATTATAATTTGCTTTTACAAGTTGAAAAGAGAATATATAAACATTAAACAGTGTTTCAATTCTCATAATCTCTCTTCAGAAAGGCAAAGATATGAGCATGCCATTTAAGTAAGACAGATGATGTTGATCTTCAGAATTGAAAAGATCGACATTGTCTGTCTCGCATGCTCTACAAAGCGTAAATTGTCATTACAAAGCAATGATAAAATATTTTAAATAACAAAGTGTCCAAAGAAAACCATATAGGGAGTCAAGTTTGTCCAATCACCTCTTACAGTAAGCAAGAAAGTAAAGGAAACAATAATAAAAAAAGTCACTAACAGAACTTTTAATTTATTTAAAGTTATATTTTCACTTCTTTATCAGCGGTGTGAATAAGTCTCAATGGTACTTTACAGTATATTAACTCCTCTGCTTCAGAAATAGTCAACAAAGATTAGCACTGACAGAGATGTGCTCAAAGCCATCACGATCACAGAGCAGAGTATAACAACCACTCCTTTTGGTGAGAGATGCTCCTGAAACACAGAAACAGAAATGAAAAAAAAAAATACTATTGTAAAGTAAAACATGTTTAAATGTTCAAGTATTCAAAGCAGAGCTGTTTTACCTCCTTTCCTTTATGATGCTGATTATGTTTGGCCTTGTCGAAGACAGAAACTGTAATGAAAGTTGTTTATTTTCATGTGAATCCACAACATCTAGCAGTATGTTATTAACACTGCTTGAGAGACAGACAAATTACTCACCGCTTCTGTTCTGTAGTAATGCTTTCTTCTTGGCGCAGAGCACAATATTCCAAACTATTGTCAGGGCTGTGTGAACAGTCAGAAGCCAAAACACTCTTGTAGTTTCTCCCCATTCCTCAAACAAGCTGTTGATGCTGACATAGAGAAAAACGTCTATGTGTGGAAATTGGAAAATATAAACAGAGTCTTAGGCCATATATAATCCAGCTTGGCGGTGTTTTACATAGTATTTTAGCTTTTATGATGTTTAATCTTTCATATTTAAAACAGCCACTGTGATATTGTAAATGGTCTTTGAGCCAAAGAAAATCACACAGAAATTTAAAATAAATGACAAAGTTTGCCATTTCTAACAATAACAAATTTGATAATGTGTGGAAAAAGTTACACTTCTTTTAAAAGTCATAAATATGCAGGTTTAGATAGTATGAAGTAAGAATAAATCAACTCTCAAAACTACGATATGTATCAAAAAGTAATTACACTTATGGCCTCCTCCATAATTATCATCAGTGAAAAGTTATATAAAAGCTTTATGATTAGGATTTTCTGTTATGTTTTCCATTGTGAAACTAGCAACAAATGAAACTGGCTCATGTGTCAACTTATATTTAAATCCAGAAAAGTAGGAATTGCTAACTTGTTAAACATTTCTTGACAAATTAAGTTGCACTCATTTAACAGTTATTGTCATATCCTACTAGTGATTTTATTCCAAATATACCAATTTATAATTTATATCACCACCAAATAATTTCACATTATGCTTTACAGCCAGATTAGCTCCTGCAATAGCAAGAAAATATTTTACGGTGTTTTAAGCTGCTTTACCACAGGTGCAAATGAGTTGAAGGTTGTTGTAATTGATTCATGGCCAGTGATTTACCAGCTACATAAGAGTAATGCTGTATTTTTACACCAGCAGTTATTAAAGATTACTCCAAATGTCCAACTGTAATACAATATAAAAAAAAATTCTATAAAAGTAAAATAAGCACAGAAGACGTTTGGGTTATGTGAGACTACTTACATATGGAAACTTGATGGAAGACAAAGCACACACAAAGAGCCCAGTCAACGAGATCATTTCTTAAACAAAGAAATGAAGCAAACAATGGTAAGCTGCTGAATGTTCAAGATAAAGTCAAAGTGAAAAGATTTTGTGCAGGAGGAGGAGGAAGGCTTTAACTCACAGCTCGTGGCTTGGTCCTAAAGGCAGCACTGCAATGATCCACTCTATGGAACTAATCACCAGCACAACACTCACTAGACCAATAATAATATCCTAAAACATCACAGTTTGCACAAACAAAAATAAGCTGTTTATGATCAAGAAATGTCCTTGCATGTCACAGTGCTGCATCAATGATTAGTACTTACTTCGGAGTCGTATACCAAAGATAAAATTAATGTTGCCAAGGAAAGCAAAACAGAAAGAGAACTGCCCGCAATCCTGAACTTCTACAAAAAACACAGAAATAAACACATTTTATATATCTAAATATTTGGAGTCTTGTTTTACTCCAAAGTTTTGCCATGCTCAGCATAAATAATAATAATAATAGTATTTTGGTGGCAGTTTTCCCCATTTTAACACCCGGCTTAGAACAACTACTATTACATGAGCTATCAGTTTAAAACATTACAAACATTAACATGTATTAAACCCAGAAACAGTAAGAACTTAAACCAAAAATCCATCAATTCATGTCATACCTTACATAAGTCATGAAAAACCGATGCTGTGAGATGTAAGTTATGGCAGAACGATGTTGTGAGCTGGACAGCCATAATTATGATAGGTATTTGCTGATGAGACACAGGGAAGGAGCATTTTACTTTTGTACAGTTTGTTTGGTGTCTTCAGATGAACATCACAGCATAATCTTATCGTGGTTTCATCTATAATGACTTGAAGATCACTCACCCTGCTCATCTCCGCTAGAAGACTTGCCAAGCAAATCGGTATATTTACTGCCTAGAGTAAAAAAAAAAAGGTTAATAAGAATACTCTCATTCTGGAAATACTGCAAAAAATCTGATTTACCTTATTTGTTTGATTGTGTCCAGGGATTGTATTACTCTGCACTGTTGTCATTACATCTTTTGTTGTTGCAGTTGTTGTTGCTGTAGTTGTTGTTGCTGCAGTTGTTGTTGCTGCAGTTGTTGTTGCTGCCGTTGTTGTTGCTGCAGTTGTTGTTGCTGCCGTTGTTGTTGCTGCCGTTGTTGTTGCTGCAGTTGTTGTCTCTGGTTCTGGAGTGCTTGTGGGTCTGAGTACTGTTACATTCACACGTTCCCAGTACCTTGAGTAGGTTTGACTGAAGGTAGCCCTGTAGGATGCAACTTGAGGTAATAACTGACTTTTGATGTTGATACTGTAAATTGTACAACTGTATAAAAGTTACCTGAAGATGATTTCTTGCTCTTCTCCGTCTGCAGTCCAGTTTACTTTGACTAAACTTTTGGCCAGATTGAGTGTATTACTCACAGCTGAGTTCTGACAAGAGCAACAAACATTAAAGAGAAAACATCATCTAACAAAGAATATGTGAAAGATGGATGAGGTTATTAAGTGGGATCACTATAAACTGGCTGAGCTCACCTGTGAACCACAATTCAGGAGTCTCGACTGGCCAGAGTCAAGAATGATAAATTTCCCAAGTGGGGGACCGTCGCCATTTAAACTCAGGCTACGAGCTTCCAGCATGAATCCCATAAATCTGACATTATTCTTGCTCTGGAGGGAAACTGTGAATTAAGATTTATTAATTAAGTATCTCTAAAGAAAGATGGCGAATATGTATGTGGTTTCACAATGCCTTGCAAAAGTATCCATACTCCTTAAAATTGTGCACATTTTGTCAAATAAAAAATGACAACCTCCCATTAGTATGAGTGAGAATTTATATCATAGACAGTGATGACAGTTACTTTGGAAAAGTAGCTGATTACTCCCTGAAAAAGTAACTTATATTACTGATTACTTGATTTGGAAAGTAACTTTTTGTAGTTACTTTCAGCAGCTCCTAACAACACCGCTCCGCTATGTGAAAATTACTTTGATATTTGCCAATACTTAATTGCAAGTTATTTTACAACGGTAACATCAACTATGCGTCTCCACTTATATGGTGGAGATACATTGGGGAGATTGTTTAATGGTTACAACAGTACAAAAAAAAAAAAAAACCTTTTGTAATTTGTTTTTTCCAGTATCGTCTGGAAAACTATAAATATGATTTTAGACCCTCCTCCAGCTTCTGCGTTCTGCGTTACGGCGCTGCGTTTGGAGTCAGAGGACAGCGCACAGCTCCACAACTCAGATGTCCCGCTGCACAGATTTGTGACACTTATCTTAATATTAGTAATTAAAATGTCGTTTTGATGCACAACTTTACGCACTCGTTCATTCGTGGCCATTTTCCACGTTTATTGCGCTGTTCATATTAGTTTCGATGTTTGCAATTCTCTGGAGCGCAACGCGAAGCTCGACTCGTCCACAGGTAATATATTAACTTGACATTAATAAAAACTGAAAATAGTTCCTGTTTTTCCAGCAACAAGATGCGTATCTCCCTCCTCCCTCCATTGTTTGCATTTCTGTCGCTGCTCGTACTTTCGCATAGAAACAGCGGTTGCTCCTCAAGATGCGTAAATAAAATTCAATTACAAAGAAAATAGTAAAGCACATTAAGCAAAGTGATTTCGATAAGTAACTGTTGTCTGACTGGATTTGAAGTAGCAACGCGTTAGACTACTCGTTACTGAAAAAAGTGGTCCGGCGTCAGTCTAAAGTAGATATTGCACGAATGTGTTGTGGAAGAAAAACTGTTGTTTTTGAGATGCAACTGGAAATCTGGAAAGTGCGATGAGCATTTATCTATCTACTGCCTTCACTTTGAAACTTTAAATACAGTACAGCGCAACCAACCAATTTCTGAAGGGACACAATTAATATAGTCCACATAAATGCGATGTAATGTCATTATACATCCAAAGGTTTTGAGATTTGAGATTTCTGCAGTTAGAAGTGCAAAACTGGTAGACACATCTTCCAATAAGGTTTAAATTATTGTGCTTTAATATAATTGTGTTTAATGTAATTGCACAACACAATTGTACGCATTGTATTTTTAGAAAACCAAATAAATAAAACACTGTATTGTTCTTCTTCAACTTCACAATTCTGGGGTACCTGGTGTTGGTTAAGGTGATCAATTAAAATCCCAGTTAAATGCCTTGAAGTTTGTGGTTGGAAATTCATGTAAGGTGAAGGCAAAACATTCAATACTTTTAATATATGCAGTATGAGTGAGATAAGTCAAGTTTAATGCTATAGCACATTTCAGCAGCTCAATAGCTTTACATGATAAAAAAATATATGATAGCAAGTCTGTTATATGTTTGTATCTAAAGCAAAGGTTTCATAAACATGGCTTCAGAACACATGAAGCCATTTTGTTTACCTGTGATTGGGTCTCCAGCGTTCCTGCCGACCTGGTAACTAACCATGAAGGGGGGTTCAGATGTCTGAGGAAGACTCTCTGCCCCACCACGACCATGACGAGGTCTCATTGACTCACACACCTGTGGGAAGTTGCCACTTGAATACCCATGCAGCTTAGAGATGAAGGTAAGGACAATACAAATCCATGGCCACATCTAGAAAATGTAAAGGTGTTAAAATATAGCACACTTCTAATTCACAGATTTCCCAAATAACATTTATTCACAGAGAACTGTAATCTATTACTTTTAAGTTTATCCTGATGTTTATGGATACAAATTAATACTTTGGATTGAAAAGGAGGCAAACATTTAATATGTATTGTCTCTCTCGTTCCAATAAAATAACATTGTAATCATCTTAATAAGATAATAACTGTCTTATTAATATCTAAAATATTAATATACCTACAGTTTTAAACTTCAATGAGATGAAAAAAAAGTCATACCATTTTTAATAAAAGTTGAAGAAACTTAAACGATGTCTTAGAAAAAACAAATCCTTCTTTCACGAGAGTCAAGAGTCTTGTGTGTGCTGTGCAACAACACACTGTTTAAGGAAGTCTAAACGAGCCACTGAACCCGCCCTCAGCAACAGTAACATAATATAAATAACATATTAACTATATTACACTAAGTTAAGTCAGTTTGAAATATCAAACTAACAAAAAAATAAATGTTGTTCCTCATTTAGTTTGATTTATTAGGGGAATTCTTTTATGGTTCCTTTATGGGTACAAAGTACATTTCCTCTTGGTGTGTGTGCCAAATAAACAACTTAGGAATGTGTAAGTGATGGCAGTCTAGGTTTAAAAGACAAAACCCAACAAATAAAAGTTTGGTCACTTAGTTAGGAATTTATGATTCGCTATTATCATGTTTCAAAAATGCTTGACGTAAAAAAAAAGCAAATAAAAATGAATCACAATCTTTTGTTATGTACCTTCCCAACAAACCTCTACAGATTTCCTCTTCCATGGAAATCCTTGTAAATATATAAGCCATTAAAATGATTTCACAGGTAACATTAACTCTGAACGTTGTCATAGTTTATTGCTTTGATGAAATGTTTGAACGCAGTGCTTTTATCCACCACAAGGTGGCACCCAAGCGACAAAAACGCTGCTGCAAATTTAATAAGTGATTTTTAAAATGTTATCACCAAACAGCCTATTCACTTCCATTCAATTCAATTTATTTATAAAGCAGCAATTTGCAACAAATGCTGCCTGAAGCCATTTTTAAGGTCTATGCTTGTATCTAAAGTAAACATACATAAAGAAATACATGGCCAATTAAATCCAATTCTATCAAATTGAAAGTTGCTGACTTTTTTTTTTTTATAAAACTATGCAGCTTGGTTCATTTTTGTTTTCATTTCACATGTTAAAAATAAAAATTAATTCTTTAATCTCAGTCTGTGAATATTTTGGGTCTTAACTGTATTTGTGTTAAATAGTTACAGTATTTGAAGAATATTGGGGTCTTAGATATGACAATCTACCACATGTTGTTTAAACTTTAGACGTTTTGAAAGTATATTTGTCTGTATAGAATAGCATGACCAACAGAGTCAAGTAGACATGTGAAAAAAAATTTTGTAAAGTTTTGAGCTTTGCAGAGTTAATTATTTGGAAATACTGCTGTGGTTTCACTGGAAGTTCTGGTTGCTGTTTATCAAACTGTGGTAACATGTGGGCTTAGTATTCATTAGCATTTTATCTTCTGCATATACTGGTTTGCAAAGTAACTTTTTAGCTACACAGACAGACTCATTCTATCATTTCCATATTAGCATGTTCAAATTGATATCCTTTGCGGAATCTGAATTGATGCCTTATATCAGCGTTTTGTTACATGCTGCTGAGCATGTTTGGATAATAATCTCTCAAGAGACACCACATGTGTGCATTCTGGTTTTCCATTTGCTCAATGTTAAGCATAAATTTGTTTTTAGTTTGTATTCTGCTGTTTTGTATATTGTCACATTGCATGATGTTAGACTAATTTATTGAGCCCTCTAAAGATTTTAGTGACATTTTTGTGACTATCATTAGTGAATGACAACTAAGACCAACACAAATATCCATAACTACTGAACATGTAATTTACAGAAAGCATTACATCTGCTTGAAACATGGAGGAAAACAAACAGCAAAATTCTGAATTTATATCAGATTGGGCCAAAATAAACACTATGATCTGCATAACAACTTGCAATTCTCACACTGTTTCGGTTTAATTTTATAGTACAAATAAAAATGTATTTTTGGTTAAATTACAACAAGCATATTAACAAACCCAACTTACATTTAGCCCTTTCAGAATGGCACCATAGTAATTGGTGAAAACTAGTGACATGTGGGCTTATTATGTGAATTAGTGGATTGCTGGTTCAAATCCCTGCTCCATCTTTCCCAGTCATGTCCTTTGTAGAGAAACTTCACCCATCTGTTGATAGTCAGAGGGACCAGTGGTGCTGGTGTGTGTGACAGCCTTACCTACATCAGTGAGCCCCAGTGCAACTGTGGCTACAATCCTGTAGCTTTCCACCATCAGTGTGTATGTAAGTCCACTGTAAAACATTTGAGCCGCATTTAGTTGCGTCTCCTATCTATTTTAACCTAAATGTGTGAGTTTGAGAAAGATAAACTTACAGTAGTAAGTTCTGTTAACTTTTTATTCAGTTTAGTTATACCTCTAAGAGTTTAATTTTAGACTAGCACTTTAAAAAAATGAAAGAAGACAGGAGAGGGAATTATTTCCCAGTGTGCTTAGTGGCATGTTTTTGTATCCTGTGTGGCACAATCAGAGATGGAAGTGTGTTACATTCACCTGCCTCTTGTGTGTTATTAAGGCAAATGTTCATTTTGATAAGATTATAAGATTCTCAGTTTACATGTCCTGTTCACACTAAATGTTTATGATCAGAATTCATTGTCAGATCATAAATTTTGTTCATGCAATTTGAAACAAGATTTTATTAAATTATTCTAAAGTAAAATAAGTAGTTATTTTAAACTCAATGTGAGTGAAAATAATACAGAAGTGTGTAATCTATGCACATTGTGAAATAACTGTATGGTTTTAATTGTAGCATCAAGCTAAGCCTCATTATTCAAGATTAATGAGCTAATAATTGTATTTATTCATACCTGTTGTTTGAGAAATCCTTGAATCTCTCATGGCAACCACTCGGCTGTGTAAAACGTTTTGGGGGACAAAGCAACACCTTGAAGGATGAAGCTCCTCCTCACATCTGAATTTTAAGTTTTTGAGATTCTGCCTAACAGAGCCCCCCCCCAGGGGATCCCCAACTAAACTCCGCCAGACTAGCCAGCAGCAATTAGCACACACCTAATTGGGGGTTCTGCACTTCTGCCGAGCTCATTATACAAGCTACTTCTCAGTGCAACGCTGGTAAAAACATTGTTAAAGTAAAGAGCACTGTTGTGATGACTTCCTGAAGGCAGAGTGAAAGAGCAAGAGTTTCTTAAAGAGACAGAAGCTGTATTTGAAGACGTTAAGTCAAATTTTATGCATATACACATATACAACACTTTTATTACAACTGAAGGTAACGTTACATGGTTATTTAATTATGCTATAAAATGTCATGATGTGGCTGGAGAACACATAATACTGCACCATTAATAAAAAATAAAGACATATTATAATCAATAGAGAACTCATGCAACTTGAACATTTTAGGGTTCATTTCCACTTACAACATTACATGTTAGAGATGACAGACAAAATATAGGAAAAAACCTTATAGGACACATTTGACAGTGCAACATGCCATTGTTTGATGTTTATTTCTTGATTTTTTTTTTCTCTGACTTTCCATTTAGCAGTCATATCCAACATTAGAGCATACCACTGAAGGAAGGTCCATGAGTGCTTTATGGACGAACTACCTAACATTTTTGTAATGATTTTTAAAAATTTTTTGCACATGCTTTTTTCATGTGTTCAGTGCTGGTATTTCTTCCATAAGTCCTTGCAAATACATGGATTTATTGGAATTTATGTATTGTGGATGTGTGGATTCCTTGGGCTGTTGCCAACATCTGGACTGAAATTCATGTCAATTAAATTATTAAAAATACATTTTCTTAATAAAAAGATGATGTGTTTAACACATATATACAGTATTTTACATAGTGTATATTTTATTCTGCATGCTAAACCTTTGCTGTTGATCTTCTTTCCCTTTTGATTGATTTAACTATTTTTATAGAAAATATATACAAAGTACATGTTTTAAAAAAATCTGGAAACACATTCAAAACAAAAATATGTATAACATCCATTTAAACATGCATACAAACGTAACAGGGAAAAGTCGAATTGCTAAATTAAAAGCAGAAAAATCGAAGCGCTTGTAAAATTTACAGGTATGAGTATATTGTTGAAAGGACAGAAAAAACATTATACAGTTACGGATGTTGAGAAGGGTTTTGCACTCTAACCTCTTCTTCATTAACTGGATTGTGTCTCCTGCAGATTTTAATCAGTAATGACATCAAGTTGCTTCTGAACTTTTTATCAATAATTGCGCAAACCACAGACTTCAAGCAGCAGGTGGAGAAAGCAAGGTGCTGACTCACATGAAATGCAAGCTCTAAGTTCGCTTTTGACAGCTGATCCAAATCGGGTGCAAAAGCTCTCAAAATATTTACGACATTGTAAGGTATCCATCCGATGAAAAACACAGCTGCAGTACAGAAAACTGAGATACCTGCCATGCTCATTGTGTTGGACTTTGTTCTTTTGATCGTTATCAACATGTGAATGAGGCGGAAGGCAATCATTGTATATGCAGTGAAGAAAAGCAAATTCTGCAAGGCAATTTTTACTTTATTATCATAGTTTTCACTGTTCTCTGTACCAATAGGGTAGGTGTGGAATCTTGCTGGTGCAACACTGATCATCCATATGGAGAGAGACAGAAAACCCAAAGAACTCTTGTTGAACAGATGGACGTCAGTCAAATAACTGTAGATGCTGGACAAGGTGGTAAAGAAAAAGATGTTGCTGTAAAACCCAATGAAAAGAACAAAAGTGAGAAACTTGTAGACAATATCTGGAAACACCAATCCCCAGATGTGGTCGGTGACCCAGAAGGAGAGACCAATGGTGAAGACGAGGTCAGAGATGGCCAAGTTTAAGATGAAGACGTTGGTCAGAGATTTCCGGTTTTCATATAAGGCCAAGATCACAAGGACGAGGATATTTCCTATCAGACTCAGAGAGATGACGATAGAAAAGAGCACTGTTGAGAAATCGGCTCCAAACTGGATCTCACTCTTTTCACAGACATTGCTACCACAGTTGTAGTTGAATTTTAATGAGGAATCCATAGTTGGTGAAGTGGAACCTGCAACAGAATGTATAACTCTGTATTTATTAGTTTAGTGCAACCCCCCGTTTCAGCAACATTATGGCATCAATGAAAACAAACTAATTTACCGAGCTCAGAAAGAGCGATTTGACACAAATCTTTCACAGATTTCATTGTCATAGTAACAGTCGCATCCGTAAATAAAGCTGGAAAAGTTATTTGTTGCTGTTTAAGTGATTTTGTTTTTTAAAGAGACAACTCCAGTTTTACATTTAGAGCCAAATAACAGCTCCTGTTTTATATCCACTGCTTTTTGATAAGTTCAAAAGCAACTTACCTTCCTTCTGATGGGACTGAAACTGAAATGACACTCCGACTTTACGCTTTCTGTTTATCACAGCATTTTTGTCTGGTGTAGTTATCTTTTTAGATCGTTTCAGTAAACTCTCATATGGGTTTAATTAGCTCTTTACCAAAACAGGAAATAGAGGTTATTAAAACAGGAAATATTTATTTCCTGTTTTAATAAGTTGTGCACAACACCCTCTTTTCTATTTGTGAAATTTCATTAGTTTGACAGAACTGATTTTCACCAGGCATTCATGTTTGAGTTTACCAATTCATCTTGTAAAACAACACTGAGAGAAAAACAGTTGACCTCTCAGTTATAAAATCATGAGTAAAGTTACTTTACATGAAACATGTTAAATAATTAATAAATAATAAAATAATTCAACCTGTTTAATATGCCATATAAAAGAGCAACTTTTATTCCATTGAAAAAGTGCATAGTGATTTTACAAATATAGATTACAATGTAAAATTAAGTTAAATACAAAACAATTAAACTGCTGCATAGCAGCTCATACAGAAATGAACTTACTTTTCAAATAATTTGTAAAAAAAGGGACAATTTACAGGCTGTATAATAGAAAACTGCAGACTTTACAAATTTTTGAACAAACTTATTAAAAAGGTTGAGTACAATATTAATGGAAATGTAACACTCTGAGCATCATTATTACCATTAAAACAGTTCGAATTTTTCAGTCAGTTACTGATGTCCTTTGGAGTCACATCTACTGATGTCTGTCCAAAATCACAGCATCTGTCTGTTAAAATATTTTAGATCATGCCTCGCTTTCCTCCTCTCATGAGTTTTATACGACTTTTACAAGCCTGCAGATTTAATTTCTTGGCTTAGTAATGCAATACACACATATTTAACAGTTCCTGTTTTCTCTCTTTTTTCATTATAGACTGTTCTGTAAAGGAGCTGATTGATTTAAGACAACACTTCAAATCTATTTGAAGACCTGCAGTATATCAAATAAAGCAGTAAGACCCCCACATTGTCTTCACTCCAACACATGAATGTAATTAGTCATGAACGACTTCAGACAGA
>CAEGAF010116114.1:0-10283 GCA_903067075.1 Micropoecilia bifurca
CACATTGTTATAAAATCTCCCGCTAGTTTCCCCAGTGAGTTAAACACCGACATTATTCAGACGGGTCTGGTTGAAAAATGATTCATAAAGTATTTCAAAGCAGAGCACTTTGGTTTGATTGATTAATTAAAGTTAAGCCTTCAAACATAATAGTTTTATTTAACCATAATGACCCATCTTTACTATAAAAGGTGAAGAATAATATAGAAATCAGTAATAATGACTGAAAAACGAACTTCGGCTCCGTTGGGTTTTTTTTCTCCGCTCTCTGCTTCACGCTGTCACGGTTGCTTGGCAACATGAGTGACGCTGAGGTGGGGGCGGGGCCAGTTCGTGAAGGCGGGACCTGTCCGAATCCACAGATATTTTTCTTCTATTTTTCTTCCGGTCTTCGTTTTTCCCGTCCTTCGAAGGACCCGTCCTGCGTAGGACGTGTTTGCAGACCCTACGTCTGCAAACACTGAGCTCTTCTTTTTATGGCGGTTGGCAGAACACGCGCATGGGGGAGACTTTCAGGTTGTTTGCCCGTTCAGACTGCAGAACACATACATTTACTGGCAGTGTGAACGGCCCGGCAAAAAAAAATCAGATTTGGGTGACACAAAGCATAATCATGAGTTAAAGTAGCCTAGTCAAAGTCTGACTCTAAATTCAACAAAAGAAATCTGATGTTCTCCATCCAGTCTGAGTCAGCTATAGGTATTTTCCAAAGAATTATTGTCTTTGACACAAACCCCAAAAGACCTGCAGTTAAGTGGAGAAAAATGTGGTTTTTATATAGAGAATATGAGAGAATATAAATGCATGCCACACTTTTAAAATGTTAAATTTCACTGTTATGTACTATTTTGTATTGTTTTATCAAATAAAATACATTGAAGTGTATGGTTGAAACTTGAGAAAATGTGAAAAGGTTTAAGTAGTATGAATATTTTATTTTTTTTGGAAGGCACTGGAAGGCATCTCTTTACGCTTTTTCGTAACCATTATCAAATGTTTTTGTTTGACAGGTTTGCCTTGAACACAAACAATACAAGCTCCCTGCAAATGCCAAACAGCAGATATAAAGGCCTGACATATCTTTTCCACAACTCAAAGACTTATTTCAAGTTTGCCGTGGATGAAAATGGACTGTGGGTCATCTTTGCCTCTTCCATAGACAATAACATTGTGGTGGCGAAACTCCACACAGACGCTTTCTCTGTGCTGTCTATAATCAACACTGGCTATCCTTCAGCTAAAGCAGGAAATGCCTTCATTGTGTGCGGTGTGGTGTATTTTACCGATAACAGCGACAAGCGTGTGACATATGCCTTTGATTTGATGACACAGAGTCATCTGGATGTAAGTTTTGATTTAAGGGCAGGAGACGGTACCTTAGCTATGCTGTCCTATTATCCCAGCAAAAGACTGTTGTACATGTGGGACAACAAACGTGCGAGAACGTGTAGGATTAAATTCAAGAACACCTGAAAAAGTCTTACAAGTTCCCTGTTTTTGTAAAAGTGCTTTAAAAACAAAATCTATATATTTTTTTCTGTCTTGCAATAAATATGACTGTTGACATATTGAACTTTTTGCTGACGTCGACTCACTGATAGCGACATCTGATTCTCCTTCGAGTATGAAGCACGGCCAGATACAGAAATATCACAAGGTTTGTTGAAACTGTAAGAGTTCTTAAGCATGAACAAGATCGAATTGTAATTTGAGAAGTATTTAAAACAACAGTATAATAACATCACAAATGAATCAGAAGACAAAAGGAGATAGATTTATAGGAGAATATGTAGAGAATAGATAGATGTTTGTAATGACCATATTTCTCCACTGAAAAAGTTACTCAAGAAAATGTAACTGAGTAAATGCAATTTACTGTTTTTCTCTGTATGCAGACCAAAATGTTTAAACTTCAGTTTTCAGCAGTGTGATTCTTTTTGTGCCACTTCTATGAAGACCTGATTTCTGGAACACACAAAAATAAAATAACATAAAAAATGAAACTGTTTTCTTTCTTTCTGACTTTATAGTTGTAAGGTACATTGTTTTAGTCTAACCTTCAGGTACGTGTTTGTAGTAAAATGTCAAAATGTTAAAGCAGCATGGGCACTAATGCAAGACTCTGCTGTCCATTTAGCAACTAAAACTAATTTAATTCAAAATAACTCAAGCCATATTAAAAAGCCAGAGAAAATTTATGCTACATTTTAAACATGGTTAAAACTTTTAAAAAGTTTGCACAACAAGTTACATAATTGTTTTGATACTAATTTTTCCACGTAGACTTAAATGCAACATTATTTCACAATCCGCTTGCAATGGCGTCTATTCCGAGGTGTTCCTGAACGCCTCAGTGACCGTCCTGTACTTTCGTAGATCTCAATGTGTGTGGATGGTATGAACTACGTAGACACCAGCGGAACCTCCATGTTGCTGTGTCCCATTCACATGGTTTAAACTGTTCCAGTTAACTGTCGTTCCTGTAGGGGAGGCTAGTTGGTTAGCTGGATGTAACCTAGTTTATATCAGCAGGTGTTACATCACTTTAGGTCGTGTCCCACCTGGGAAATAACGACCTAAAGGAAGCTATCTCTTCATAATTCATATAATAGCGTGCTAATATGACACAGTGACCAAATAAAAAAAAGAGAGCGACAGCCCTAGTGACCTCGCAAATTTGTTTTTTTTAGAGGAGGCTGTCAAAACGCGACTAGTTTCAACGGGCACTGTAAGTAAAACCTGCACGCTTTTTAGTTGTACCCTTTGTAATATGATATAATTAAGTTACAGTAGTTTTTTTTTTAGCGTAGTGAAAAAGCTTTGCTTCTCCGTTTGTTCATCGGTGGTTGTTTGTCGTTTCTCCTGGCCGTGTCAGGCTGGGGCCTAGTTAAAGCTAACAGTGACCAATCACTGTTTATTGGACATGTACTGCTGGTTTGAACAGGAGTTTAGGTAGTACAGTAGTTTTTGGATCCCATTTCGTTTATAAAAGATTCGTTTTTAATTTAATGAGCGTTATTTAACTTCTTTACTTGGCTGCCAAACGAGCTGTTTCGCTAATGCTAATAGTTAACGTTAGGAATAAATGTTTCAGAGCTTAGGTGTAAAGTCAAATTTTGTGGCCTGACTTAGTTTGATCGCTCTACAGGTGTTAATATAGCTGTCTTTAGACGAGCCGGTTCAATTTTATCATTTACTTTGGAAATTGGTTCATGCGGCATTGTTTTTTTAATGGTAACCCATCGAAAATATACTAAAAATACGAAGGAGAAACTGTTAATTGAATATAACGTTATTATTAAACTGAAGTAGATAAAACTTGTACAGTTGAGTACTTTAGTACATTTTAGTAGCTTTTATTATTTTTTAATTTCAGTGGATATTAATTCATATTAAATTATACAGTGAATTTGTGACCTATGATTCAGAGCTATAACCTACATTTACATTTGGCTTCACACCACCAATACATTTTAATGATACCAATCAGGTTGGTATCATTGACTAAAACGAATGCCACTGAGTTGATCTAGAATGGTCAAATTTGAACTGGATTGTTCTGCATACCTTTCACATTGTGTCAAAAATATTTTGAACTTTAAGTATTTATAATATAAAATTTAAAAACAGTTACATTTTACCTTTCTCACATTAGACGAGGTCCAGATTAAAAAGTACAACACCTAGTTTGAGGAAACTGGAATAGAATTATTTTACATTCATGCAAGATCTTAAAAAATATTTTGTGACTTGTGAAACCTTCATTGTATCTATTTAAATCTCTAAATATTCCAATTTTAACTGTCTTTTAGGTTCTTCATCACTTTAGATGAGTTAGGCCTCAGTTAGGCAGAATTATGGATGCTGTAAACTACAGTTTGTGATTTGTGAAGATTTTATTTACGCTGAACCACATTGTAGGTCTTAAGTTGAATTTTTCATTACTCACAAACTTTTACTTTGTAACATTAATCAGTAGGGAGTGTAATTTTTAAAATGGGCTCTTTTTAAGGTAGTTTCCAGCTAAATAAAGCCGTAAATCCATCGTATTTTAGATTAATTTTTCACAAACTATCTTTCCTATAATCTGTTCTTAGTGTATATTATTTGTGTCTGACTTAGAATTGTGTAGGCAATAGTTTTTGAACTAGTCCCCATGTTAAGGCCTCCAGCAAAAAAACAACTCATTTTTTTATTTTCTGTTTGTATTAATTTACATAAATGTTCCACAAACTGTTTGTGTAAAATATGCAATGTCTATCAAGTAAATACTCAAACTAGAGTTGATCTGTGCCTCAAGGCAGATGCTAATGTCTGCAACGTTTTTCATGTTTTTATTTTAAAATGTTACATTTTCAAAGGTTTTCCTGTGATTGTTCATACGTAGTGAAATTCTGGTGCTGGGATGTGGTCATTTCCAGTCTGGTTTACAAAATCAGACAGAACATGGATGAACACCAGCCTTTGTTGCTTTCTGTTGGTACATGTTAACCTGTGGCTAAGTAACTTTGTGTCTCTCTGCTCTGTGTAAATGTAATCTTCATTTTCAGGGTTTCAGACAGAAGAAGACATGTCCTGTCCGTGCACCTCGGCTGCCAGGTTGCTCCTAAACTCTGCCCACAGAGGTAAGCAACGGAAAGTCCACATACTACCAACCAGAGGTTCTTGACACTTTGCTATTTGCTTTAGCTAACCTAGATTACTATTTGTTATGATAGTCGTGTTGCTAATGTCAATAGCAGCTGTAACAGTCTCTGGAATAGTTGGGGCCTTTTTGTGTAACTGTGGCACTTACAGAAAAAAAATCAGAGCATTTATTTCTGAACATTTGTGCTGGTTTAGCTAACATGTTTCCCACTCAAATTATATCATAATAAGTCGTAGTTTTTTTTAAAGATTTATGTGAAAATCTGAGCCTCTTTTTATACTAATTTTTCTAGGTTTTCCTTATGGTCACATGTGAATAATTGTAAATGAGTCACTACACCTCATCGACAAAATATAATTATCAACATATACCTGCTGTTGTTTGATTTCCATAAATTGTTTGGACCTTATAACGCTTATGAAGTGCGACACATTATTACCTCTGATTAAACCAAAATAAGATCTGAGGAACTGCTGAATTCAGTGTAACACAACCACAGTACACTAAAGGTGTCAAAGCTGGTACAAAAAGTCTCCAAGAGTCAGAACGTTGCCTCTGGGTTGGTAGAAAATGTTCTGTGGCAGATGGCTCGTTTTTGTACTGGATAAAAGAAAATTTATGCAAAACTGCAAATGTTCAAAATAACAAAGGGATAAAGTGACCAAAGTCTGTGTTTAGGAGAGTTTTTATTGTGTGTGGTCTCTGTTTTATATTTTTTTGTATATTTAAAATGTACATTTTATAGTAATCTGAACTACGTGTTGGACAGACAGTTTTCCCTGATCGAGTGTTTCTTGTCTTTCAGGGCTGTCATGTTCCCGATTCCAGCTGTTCTCCCTGAGTCGTCGGGGATCTCGGGAAGCTCATTTTCGTCCACGTGTGTGTGTGAGGTCGTTTTCAGAAACGGCCGTCTGTTACGCTGCTAAAGACGGGACAACAAAGGACAGTGGGAGTGACGGTGGAAAAGTAAACCCCCTTCAATTTCTATCTGTTATTTCCTCTAAAAATGAATACCATCAAGAAAATTGACCCAATTTAAGTTTTTTAATTTTATGTGTCTTAATTTTACAGAAAAGTGTCGGCGATGGGAAGAGGATGTCTGGCTCCGGAGGGTCAGGAAAAGGTGGAAGCCAACTACGCTGCCCCAAATGCGGAGACCCCTGCACACATGTAGAGACCTTTGTATGTAAGTCGACCCGGTCAAACGTGATCTAGGACAAACAGAGCAGGCACACGAAATGCTTCGAACTACGTGAAAGTCAGATTATTATTTGTTCAATACATTTCTGGAGCCAGAACAAGCGATAACATGACTGAGCATTGATTTATGTTTTCGAAACATAAATTGCTCATTTTCAGCAATGTTTTGATGAAAACAAGACTACAGAGACAAAATGAAAAGATTATTAAAAATGACCCAAAATATGTTGAAATATTGTTGTTAGTTTTTCATAATACATAAATGTGAGAAAATAACTATTTTGGGTTTTAATTTGCCCAAACTCTCTCTGTATTACGTAACTCTGTGTTTTGTTTTTGAAGCGTTCACACCAGCTGTCACTCTTTCCTGTAGTCTAAACCGTGGGCTGGATTAGATAAACAGAAGTGCAAACACAGCATTTAAACGAGCACCACAAACAACCAGGAACTGTGTGGATTTTATTGTTGTCTCTTGGTTGTTTTCTGCATTTTTTGTAAGTGAGCTGATTATCTCCTGCTCGTTAAAACCTCTGAGACGTCCAGACATTTTTTTAAATTGAGATTCTGCCTGTTGCAAACTTAAACTGTCCAGTTTTAATAATTTACTGGGTAAACTCTGAGGCTGCACATCCATATTTCACTCAACTCATGCTGTTTTGATTAACACTATTTCCCTCTGAGGGAAATAGTGTTAACATTACTTTTAACATTACTTTTAACATTACTTTTAATGTTTATTTTGGTGACAAAATGTAGATTTGAATTTGTGGAGGATTTGGGCTACACAGCTCTGGGAAAAAATGAGGAGACTGCTGCACTGAACCCCGTTGAAAACCTCGTAGTTATTCCACCAAGTATTGATTTATGAACTTTTCCTGAGTTAAAACATTAACACTATTATTTCTAAATTAATATGAACTTTTCTTTTATTTTGACTATTTGAAGTCCTAAGGTACTTTATTCTTTTTACTATTTTGACCACAAATAAATACTACATTTTTTGCTTGGACTTTCAGATGTCAGTAGTTCATAGATTAAAAGAAAAAAGTTAATTTTACTCAAACATTTACCTACAAAGACTAAAATCAGAGAAACTGATAGCTTTAACTGGTCTGTTTTGTAATAATTACATTGTACATGTAATTATTTTCATTTTATATGCGTATTTTTTAATTAAAACTTTGTACAACAAGTTTATGAACTGACATGAATTTTATTTTCTTTAAAAATGCTTGTGTTTTATGTTTTTTTGCAGCATCAACACGGTTTGTGAAATGTGAGAAGTGTCATCACTTTTTCGTGGTCTTGTCTGAAACGGACTCTAAAAAAGGGCTAAACAAAGAGGCCGAATCAGAAGCCGAGTTGGTGAGACGGGCTTTCGCGCAGAAACCGCCTCCGCCTCCCAAGAAGGTAAGAGATGTGTCAAAATAATTTCAAATGTTTTTGACATTTTGGGCAGTGCTATTCTATTTATTTAACTTTTTGTGTATTTTTAGATTTATGCTTATCTGGACAAGTATGTTGTTGGCCAGTCGTATGCAAAGAAGGTCTTGGCGGTGGCCGTGTATAATCACTACAAGCGCATCTACAACAACATCCCTGCAGGCAGCCGACAGCAGGTGGAGGTGGAGAAGCAGCCATCTTTAACGCCACGAGGTCAACACACCATACACTACTGGCTAAAACAATACATATTCAAATGCAAACCTTGCAGTTCTTACCAACATCATAGGGCAATAAGAGTAAACAAAGCGATAGTTTCCTGTGTTAGAAAAAATATATTTAGCTCCAAACTCACCACATCCTGTCAAATGTCACTATATATACTTTATAGCATTTTCTGTCTATTATCTCATATCACACAGATAGTTTTAGGGATTCTGACATAGCTGCTGATTACAGTAGTGATGCAATATATGTGATGTCTGACAAAATGTACTGTTCATGATTAATGTCCATTTTTGAGACTGAATTAATACAGAAATATGGCTCCATTCCAGTGTGAGTAAATGATTGGTGGGCTGACGGAACAGTAGCCAGTAGAGCAATGACTCAATTTGAACAAGAATCCTTCCCACATTAAAGACTGCTTGTCTTATTGTTTATTTCTAAAGACTCCTAAAGTTGAAAAGCGTCACAGATTATGTCAGGCCTGTTGAATTTTGATATTTGAATCAATATTTGGCCAGATAACTGTATTTCTATGTAGATTAATTGGTATTAGTGGTGTAACAATCCCTAAAGCAGTGAAGACGTGATATTGAGTTTACGAGGACAAGATGGGATGAAGTATTAATTTCAAGAAATTGATCAAATTTATGCTGCTTTATTCTGCATTTTTTTAAATTTTTGCCACAAATTCAATAAGCTGCCTTGTTTTATGTCATTTTTTTTTTAGCTCTTCTGACCGTAGTTCAGTCCTTCAGCTGTGGATGGTCTGCAGTGCAACTGTGATTCTGATGTTTTTGTTACACCCCTGATAGGCACTACGGGAATTAAACAGATTTTAAAAAGCAGATTTATTGAAAACCAAACTTTCCATTTTAGATTATTTGTTCATTTAGGAATTAACTTTGCCTGTAATAAACCACTTTCTATAAAACCCGGAATTTTCAAATAAAAAAAAGCCTTGAAATGCTAAATTGTAGCAACTTTACATTTGAAACTGTTTACCAGGGCATTTCTATATGACCTTTTTAAAAACCTAACGGTGGCTTCATGGAGGATTTTTCTTTATCTTCACTATTTACAAACTCAGACTTTGAACACGTCAAGAGTCTCCTCTGCGTCACACAAACACCTGAATCATGGGCCTGAATCATGGGCTCCACCATGAATCTGTATGATTTGGCATTTGTTCAATAATCTGTATTGATAATGTTTTAGTGGTAATGCTAAGTGGTATTGTTGTTTTAAGTACTTTGATCCTCTCCTTGTAGAGCTAGAGATGAGAAGACGAGAGGATGAATACAGATTCACAAGTAAGTCACTGACCTCCTCACCGTTATCAGACTTAAAGTCACAACACTTTATCTGCAGGTCTCTGGGTTTTATGCTTCTGTCTGTTGTGCAAATGCCAAAATGTACAGACAACAGCGAGTTTCCTTTTTCACGGAAGTAGTTACAATAATTATGTTTGGGTTCATTTACAACCTAATCTATTGAAAAATAATTAGAACTACTGGTGTGTTTCAATAAAATGGTTTAATTTAAGTTAATTTATTTCAGTAATTTATGCAAAAATGGGGAAATCATTACCATAATGATATAATTTAATAATTTATTTTGTATAATTTGTCATGGCTTACCAAACAATTGTTGTGCATTTGAACTATTTGTCATCTGCGCCACACACAAGGAGGAAAAAGTGTTCAGGGATTTACATGGAAAGTTAGGTGGAAGGAAAAACAAGGCCAGAACAAAGGTAATCAAGCAAGAAGCGAATCAAAGCCTTAAGAAGATTTTGAAGCAAATCCTTAATCAATAGTTTGTGGAGTCAGAGGTTCAGCACACATCTATCCAGAATATGAGCTACAGTCGTCACTCTTCTGAGCCAGAAACAACATCAGAAGAGTTTTCTTGGGCCAAGAATAAGTGTTTTTGTTTTTCTCTTTTTTTAAAATAATCTGCTACAGATCTCACCTGTTGTCCCTTTTCCAGGACATCATAGCTGCACGATTTTTTCACTCTCAAGGTATTTTGTATCAAAATAAATGGATCTGATCCTGGCATAAGGGAATCAGCTTGCTGTTTGTCAGTATTTTATGGATGTTGGGTAAATACGAACTACTATTTATTAAATGGATTCATAATCTATTTTTTCCTGCTGTTTGATATGAATATATATTTCTTGTAATTCAGAATGATACTCAGCATTATTACAGATTGAAGATCGTTCTTGTGAAGATTTGAAGACCCAAAGCTAACAAAGACTGGAAACAATTATTCTAAAAATATTTTAAATTGGTCATAAGGAGGCAGTGACTCTTCTTACTTTGATACCTCTAACAGGGCAGATTTCTTCAAAAGCATTTTTTGCTCAATACAATCTTGAATGTACATTTCTACTACATCAGATTAAATACATCTTAGTGACAGTGAAATAATTACAGAGGAACATTTTAACTCTTTCCCCTGAGGGAAAATCGCAGATTCCGATTCCCGATACCGATCACATAATTATTATTTATTTTTTATCATAAACACTACTGTTACATTATGTGGAAAAAGGAACCATGAATTCACCTTAATTTAGACAAAAACTTGTTTTTGATAACTTCCAAAAAGAAAACTAAACAAAACGGGCATTGTGCAAATTGTACTGCTATCAATAAAACTATCTTTAACAGACTGATAATATATGAGGCTCTGAAGAGGCTAAATAACGCAAAGAGCCAAAATAAAACCTCTCAACATTGACAAAAAATTCAAGTAT
>CAEGAF010116133.1:0-15896 GCA_903067075.1 Micropoecilia bifurca
ACACACACACACACACACACACACACACACACACACACACACACACATGCATTCTGCTCTCGTGTTGCTACAGAGGAAGAGGAGAGGAGAGGAGCGAAGGAGTCTGAGGAGACAGGGGTGATTGAGAGAAGACAGAGGACAAGGTCACGCCAAGGTCACCAGGAGACACGCTCAGTAACCGGCACACTGTGACGAAACGTCCTTCAGTAGAGAAAAGAAACCGTCCTCGACCTTTGTGAGTGGAGACCTGCTCTGCTCTGCCTCAGGCCCACAACGTGTTCCTGAAGTGACTTTCCGTGGTCATTTGGTCCGTTGTCGACAGCAGAGTAAGAGCAGCACTACTTCAATATATGTATTCAAATATAGAGTGATGTGGAAATTTTGGTAGAATAAAACTCTCTAGTAAAAGTACAACGTAATAAAAATACTCCTAAGAGAACATTTTCTGCGGCAGCAGCGTGTCGGTTGGTCTGTGTTACCCAGAAAGCAGTTGGGCACAATATCGCAACACCAACACCATATCGGTTCAATACGGGACGCTACATTTAACAGCCAATTACGGGAACAGTTCTGAATTTTACCGGACGTGTGGCAACGCTAATGAAGACCCAAATATTGAGATTCAAGCAAGAAATTCAGACAGATGGGCTCTGCATGGAAAGACAAAAATGAGAAGTAGGTGTGTGAAGGACGGAGAGGGGGGAGCGTTTATGTTCTCAGCTAGATCCTGGCGGGTCAGCAAGGGGTCAGCGCAGGCAGGGTGGGGAGGTTAGAAGGTGCATCCAAAGAGCTGCGGTGTGTTGGTTTAAACAGGTCACCTCTCAGCCAGTCGCCAGGGGACGCGACCCGCAGCCGGCCCTGCGATTAGTTAGCGGTTAGCCGACAGGCTCGCTCTCTCTGCGGTTAACTGCTGTGGCGTGTTCCGTGTCGATTCTTTGCCCTGGAACGCCATGAGTGACAGTGCTGCTTTCGCGGGAAGTCTTTTGTCTTGCCAATTACTGCAGCCGGGGCCTTTTGTTGCCTCGCCGCCAGCCCTCGGGAGAGATCACACGGGCCGTCAGTCAGGCCCGCCGTCCCACAGAGGACAGGGCTGATTGACAAGCATGCGGATTGACAGGTCGCTGCGCTGGCGGTGTGTGTGGTGGAAATGGCTGCTGCTGCCGTTTCAGCATGGGGCTAATGAACAAAGATTCGGTGTTGTCACCTTTTTCCGACCCGAGTTGCTCGGGTCGGATCAAAGTCAGCCGAGATCACGCAGAGGAATCTTGATTGTTTGCGACTCAGGCGTTTAAAGCGACACCAGGGTCGGAGCGACACGTGTGTGAGGCGCACAAAGTGGCTGTCGCTGGAGCCGAACAGTTCACTTTCCGCCACCGTTAAGGCAGCTTGTCTGTAAGTTTAGGTTTTGCTTCCATGCCTTTCTCAGCAGACGCTTTCGGCGCAGGTAGAAATGCTCAAACATGGGGAAACCTGAAGGTTTTAAAATTGTGAAGTGACACAAAGTGCATCCCACTTTCCACCTCCAGCAGCAGAAACCTCAGGCGGTTGACTTTATCAGTCTGTTTAGCTGCTCTTCTTTCTGATTTTGCTTCACACTGCAGCAACACAAAATTTTTCCAATTATTTTGGTCCAGTTTCTAGTGCAAATATCTCGGTACACATAAAATAAGGCAGAACTGACTTACAGGTACTTGTTTGGCAAAATACAAGAGCTTGTTTCAAGTCACTAATGCCTTGATATTGATGAAAAAGTTCTAGTTCAACAGAAAAACTCACTTAACACGGCAATGTCTGGTTAAAAAGTGAAATAACCTGCCAGTTGAATAAATACTTTACCACCAATATTAAGGAATTATCTTATAACAAACTCATATTTCTTGCTGAAAAGTTACTTGTAGTTGTAGTTGTTTTCCCTTTCAAGTGTACTGAGATTTGCACTAGAAACTAAACAGGTAAGATTTTGTGTCTTTGCAGTGCAGTTCAGTTGTGCATTTACTTAAGGCTTCAGAAAGCATTTTAATCACAGTAAGACCTAAACTTTGACTGGGCCACTGCAACACCTTGATTCTTGTCTTTTTCCGGCACTTCTTTGGAAATATCATGGTGCATTTCTGGTCATTGTCCTCCTGCATGAGCCATTGTTATCCAGGTACATTTGAAATGAAAATGCTTTGGCTTTCAGAGAAGATAATGGTGAACTCCATGGGTGTGAGATGTCGAGGTCCTGACCTACAAAACAAACCAAGGTCAAAACCCCTCTGCACAGCTGACAGCTGGTATGTGGTGATTTGAGTTACATGCTGTGTTGGGCTTTAGTGCTGCACATGACGTGGCTTTACATCACTATGTTGGTCTAAATCTGTCCAGAGGACATTGTCCCAGAAGTTTTGTGAAGTATTTGCAAACCTAAATCACACCTGGCTTTTTCTGGCCAGTTCTTTGAAAGGAATCATTCTTCTTCAGTCCTTTTCTCATTCTACATTGATGAGGCCTCTGTGCTAACTGCTGGGCAAAATATTCAAATCTTGCTGAGCATTGATTAATCAACTGTTTCCTGTTAAAATGCCACAAAAAGATGAAGAGTCTTACTTCTTCCACTGTGTTAACAGAAATCTAATCGTTTTTTAAGACACCCTCCCTGTACCGTGAAGCATTTTAATGATAAAGCAGGAAGCTTCGCGGACCCTTCGCCTTTGCTGTCAGGACATAATCAAGCTGCGCGAGGACGGTCCCAAATCCTATCAAGAGGCACACCTTCTGACATTTCAATGATTAAACCGGAGCGGCCATTTATCCCACGGATTCCGATGAACTTTTAACACGGACAACGGTGCGTCGAAGAATGCAAATAGTGTCCGCCCCTCTTGAAACGTTTACAGGAAAATCCCCGGCGGCAGCTGATTATCTAAACACTCGCAGATGATTTATCAGCCACAGGATACGTCGGCTCGGGTTGAAAGGAGATGAAGAACAAGCCAGTCCTGGATCGGAGATAAACAGGAATAAATCCAGAGAAAAGAGGGAGGCCTGTGGGGATGGAAAGGAGCTGGAGAGAAGGGGAGACGGTACAGCAGGGAGGGGTGGACAGCTGATTCATGACCTTTTCGGTCGTCTGTCACCTGAAAAGACCCTTTGTTGTGAAAAGAAGTGGCTTTCCCTAACTTTATCAGAATCTTATTCGGCCTGTAAAGTGTCTTGTCGAAGTATTTACAGCCTTATGACTCTCACATTGCAACCGCAGTCCTTAACGGGGCAGTTTTATTTTCCAGACACATAATGCCATTTTATAGCATAATCAAGTAGCTATGTTAGTTTCAGTTGTTATAAAAATGCTACATATATCAAATATGACTTCCTGATTTAACATTGGGCCTCTGACTTGCTCTTTATGAAACTCTGTTTAACCAGCGTTTCACTGAGAAGTAGCTCATAACTCTGCAGATGTCTAGTTCCACCAGGTGGTTGCTAATTGCTGCTGGCTAGTCTGAAGGAGCAGAGGGAGGAGCTCAGAAACTGCAACCCTTCTTGATCTTTGACTGGGTGTACTTGCATTCCCAGGCTAATTATAATTACATTTGTTGAAAATCGTATTGTAAATTCAATATTATAATTTATTGCAATCATTTCCGGGACAATTTATCATCCAGCAAACAGGCCTGCATTCAGTCAGAGCCACAACAGGAATCAACAAATACTCATGTGTTAAAATGGCCAAGTTAAAGTCCGGACTTGGCCATTAAGGGTAAGATTGTAAAACTGAACTAGATGTTCTCCTGAGCGTTCCCCAGCATCGTACTCGAGGTGAAAGGTGCTACTGACTTGGAGGCTATATTTTTCAGATTTTGATAAAAGGAAAAAAAACAAACCTAAAAACATTTCCATTCCATTTCAGATTTATGTGCTCCCATGTTTTGGACTATCTCGTAGTTGCTGTGTTGTGAAAAAGTTCAAGAGGTGTGAATGTTGTAAGGCAGAGCAGCTGCTGTTCTAACCTGCAGCCCACCAATGAGAACGCTCCATCTTGATGTCTTCCGACGCAGCAGAAAAAAACAAATAGCCTCATCTGTCACTCTTTTTGTAACTTACTCCATGCAGGCAAACTTTTTTCTATTAACAGAGCGACGGATTTATAAAAAAAAAAATCAATGATAAAGTGTGTGTTGTGCTGCCGGGTGTCAAAATGATGTAATGATGGTCACCGCAGAATGAAAGGACGCCTGTTTCATTTTTCAAGCAGCGTGGAAGAAGAAGAGGAGGAAGGAAAAAAGAGAGATGTGGTGGAGGGGAGGAGGTGAATGAGCAATATGTGAGTGTTGAGAGAGCTGAGAGGGGGGAAAAAAGAAGGAACGCCAAGGCTTCAGGTTTGATGTGGGCGTTTTTCTGACAGCTATAATTCTCCAGCCTACAGAATTTCATCAACACAAGTTGTGTTAAAGCTGTGCCGCAGGGCTGCGGCCCCTTTCAAGTCCCGAGCTCTGACAGGTAGATTTATTAGTCCTGAAATTTGTACAGATCAGACGTCACTCATGGCAAACTGTCAAAGTGTCAGAGCGGCAGCGTTCCTGCAGGGGCCCTTTGCTGTTTTTTCCAGGCGGCTCTGTGAGGACGGGGAGATTTCTTCTTTTTTTTTACCACCGGGTTTTTTCAACTCCAAACATTATGAATGTGCGAGCCAGAACACAGAGAAGCAGAATTTATATCCCACTTAATTCTCCTGATCCAAACATTTCTGACATTAGGCGGAAATAAAGAGTGACATAAATCATAAAAAAGTACATTTGTCTGAAAATAGCTGTGAAAGAGACAGGAATAAGTTAAAGAGTTGCACTGGGGGATTTTTCTCTGGGTTTTTTTCTCTCTCTTTTCTCTAAGAGTCTTTGAGCAATAACTCACCGAGTTTGGAGTCTGGTTACACTTTCTGGGCTCAGGCTCAATGCCTCGCTAAAACCTGAATATTTGGAGGTGGAGTGAGAAAAGAGAGCCAGTTGGTGGGGAGAGGAGGGAGGGAAATAAATTAGGTGGAGGTGCTGAGTGTCACAGAGGAGTAATGGAGGAGGAGGTAAACATGGGGCATGTGCAGGTTAACTTGGCGCTGTCAGATTTACGACCCGGTCTGACGAGTGTTGGTCCTCGATGAGACGACGGGCTCTACCTGCGAAGAGGACGGTGTGGATTTAAAAAAAAAAAAGGAAAAAGAAAAAGAAGGAAAAAAAGGGGAGAGGGAATCATATGTGTGAGGGCCGGCGGAGGTGAGTCAGTTCTCTTGGCTCCCCGTGAAGAACTTCCTTCAAGTCGACATCTGGTTCTGATATTTCAGAGTTAATTAGTCATATTGAGGCTGTCTGAAGATAAATTCATCATCCGGCAAAGAACACAAACATGTTGAAAAATGAAAGGAAGTGGGGGTGACACGTCGGCTGACATTTAAATAAATCATTTCGGTGTGATAAAAAACTTACGGCCTGTTGATAGGCGTGAGGGGCGCGGGGGGGAAGGGGAGCATAAAGCCCGTCGCACAGGGGAAACCTTGTCTTGGCTTTTAATGACTGATCCTGCTTGCTGTGTGTGTGTGTGTGTGTGTGTGTGTGTGTGTGTGTGTGTGTGTGTGTGTGTGTGTGTGTGTGTGTGTGTGTGTGTGAAACTGCTCTGCTTATGACAATTAACAGATATTCGGTTATGAAAAACAACATCTGTGCCACCTCTCACTGCAGAAAGGTGCAGTCGTGGTAAACCCCTTCGCCTCTGAAGTCCCAAAATAAAACCCACTGAAACAATCCAAGGTCTTTAGATGTTCTCTGAAACAGCCATCACCATCTCCAATAACTCTGAAGAGTTTTGAATCAATATGAGTTACAACAACGTTTTATTTCCCATTTGGGATCAATAAAGTATTTTTGAGTTCTAAGCTGAACTTGAAGAACTCTGAGGATCTTCAGGGAACAAACAGCTTTACGAAAACCGTGAAACATGGCAGGAATAACGGGACGAAAGTTGAGGGCAAGTTTGAAGCAGAGTCAGGACCCCAAATTGTAAAGTTCTCCAACAAACTCTGTTAAGACTTTATTGGAAAATAGATATTATGTTACTGACCTGCAGGCCTAGCAAGATGGGGAAAGAGAGAGAAGCAGCCTGGACTTCAGTGGGAATCCTAATCTGGTTCTTATGGTAGAATAGCGTTGGTATCATTAGCTGCCTTTGCACGTTAAATTGGAAATACAAAATTAATCTGCTCAATGTAAACACGGCAGTTTCCAAAAAACCTGTGGTTTTTGATAAAAAGTCGAGTGGAATTTCAGTCGTATCTACATTTATGCACGAAGCAAAACTGCAATGGAAACTTGACAGTTTTTTTTTTTTTTGCATCACATCAGTTTGTATAGAGTTTGAATTATGAATACAGTTCGTGTTTAGGATTTTTCATTTCATTTCTTGTCCAGTAGAGACCCTGAAATTATGAAATTGTGTTTCTAGCAGAATATGGAAGAAGCTTTGCTCACATTTCCAATGGAAACTCAAACTTTATTCCAATCAGTGGTTTGACCACTGATAGTCTGGTTCCATTTTCCTCTCACTAACCTGAGTGAAATGTCCACATGCTCCTTGTGTCCATTATCTCAGCTGCTAATGCTAAAGCTAACATAGACACTACTATTTCTGCTGTTTTTACAGCTCAAGTCATTTATTATGTCCCACATTCAGTCTTAGTGAACCACCAGCACTAATAAAATAATTATTTATTGAGGGTTTTTAGAAACTCATTTGGGTTAAGTGAGTTTTGTCCTTGCTGACGAGTTGAGCCGCTAATTCTGGAAGTGACATCATCATCATCATCACTCGTGCCGCCTGTCAGCCATAGTTATCCATCAACGTTTTAAAATGCCATACAAGTGAGTCACAGCTCAGCTCAACCTGTGGTGGCTCAGTCATACAGCTTCAGGAATCAGAATGTCCAAAATATTGTTTTTATTTTACAAATTCAACTATTTATTTATTAGCACTGTACTTTGTTGAAATACTGTTTTATCTTTGCCTCCATTTTGTATTGCCAACATGGACCAACCGTTGCTTTTCATTAGCTTACAGCTAATTTGGCCTCATTCTGAAATCTATGAGACAAACCTGGATTTTAAGCACATTCATGGTGAGCTGTGACAGAGAGGCAACATTTTATTGAACGATGGTTTCATTCAGATCCTTTTCATTATTTCTTTAATTTTTTTTTTAGAAGTTCAGTTGTTAGTAGCCTCGTGACAATACCGAATAAAGTTTTTAACTGAAAGTTTGACAATTTTGCTCATAAATTCTCATATTTTGGAGAGAAGTTGTTTGTGTTTATTCCGTGTATGTGAGCATGACTTACCATTTGAGAGCGTCATCGGATGAATTCCCTCCATCTATTATTATTTCACACCACACCTCATCAGGCAAGTATTCATAAAACAAGGGACGACTAAGAGCCATTTTGCTCTCATTGCCTGATAATCAGGTGGTGGAGCTCATCATCCACGCCTTGAAATGGGAAAGTGGCAGTGTCATGCTGAGGGAATGTTCTTCCTACAGTTGATGAGAGAATGAGTTCTTGAAGAAAATCCCCTTAATGCTGAAAAAAACCTTGAGACGTGGCTCAAGGTCTCAAGGTTTGATTCAGCCAAAGGTAGAATCAAAAAGCTTAGATAAAAGTAAATTCATGGCCTAGTCAAAGCCCAGGCCTAAATCTAATTGAAAATATTCAATGAGACTTTCTAGAAGAATGGGCAGAAAATGCCATTGTTTATTTTCAGTGGTCTGGTAGAGTCACAACCCAAAACACCTGGAGCTGTATGTGGAGCGAAACGTGGATCTGTTAAATATTAACCTAAACTGTAAATAAAAACACCCTCTGCACTTTTCAGATTTTTGAAAAGAATTAAAAACCATTTATCATTTTACTTAAAAAAAATCTTTCATTTAAAGTTGAAAAATGAACATATCACATGTTGACTAATTTAATCTACTTTTTGTTGGTCAGCTAAAACGCATCAAAGCTGAAGTTGGAACAGGAAACGATGCGGTGTTGGCGCTGCTGCACAACTCTGCTCTGGTTCAGTAGTAGAAAACAGCAGCAACATCACTGTGGAGATTGTGTCCAAAATGAAAATGCCACAAATCGTTGCGGCGCGGCGGGAAGCCTGAACTACTCGGTTAAAATCCCCCATGTTGCGATTCACTTGTATTGTGTTGGTTTTGCTTCTGTTGTGTGACTTAAAAGGCATTTCACAGAGAGCAACTGAGGTGCTGCAGAGCACATTACAATGGATTAAGTCAGCCTTGCAGGAAGGCCTGAGTAAAAAAAATATATATATATATATATGACTGGCAACCAAAATAGTGTCTGTCAAGAAGGAAAAAGGCAAGATGAAAGAACATGTCAAGGGAGAGATGATATCTCTTCTGAGCCTGGGGCGAACGCACGCACATACACACCAGACTGCACACACACACGCACACACACCCTCTGACAGAGTTTTAATAAAACCTGTCCGACGGCCTCTCCCAGGGTAAAGTGTGAGTGATGGCCTGGATAGGCTGTAGGCTGAGCTCCAAAAAAACCAAGCAGACTCTCTTCTACACACACACACACACATATGCATATATATATATATATATATATACAAATACTAAACAAGAACCAACAGACAGGAAGATCACCTCTGACTGACACTCATGCACCTTGCTTGGCTTCATCCGAATACTTGGCTGCCTTTGTGTTGAACTCTCGTGTGTTTGGGTTGCAAACATAATTTTTTTTTGTATGAATGTGCCCTGATGTACAGAGAAGCCGTGTCGGCACACATGGTGGGGAATGATATTTAAGAAAAATAAAAATAAAAATAAGTAACCCGCATGCACAAAATCAAATTATGCACACAGCATCTTGACAGAGACGTTTGTTTCCGTGTGGCTGCAGCCGAATCACGATGCTCACAGACAAGATGCTTGATCAATATTTGTTGAGTCAAGAGGAGTGAGTCTGTGTTTGGTGGAAGGTCTCCAGCTTCTAATTACCTGCGAACCAGAGTGTGTGTGTGTGTGTGTGTGTTTGTCGCCGGGAGAAAGAGGCCAGACCTCCGTGAAGAGGCCTGTCTGCTTGATCTTATCTCGCCTGGTGAGCCGACGAGCGGCGCTGCACATCGGACTGACACAGCCAAATACCTCAGTCATTTCAGCCCTGCATTCATGTGTGTGTGTGTGTGTGTGTGTGTGTGGTCAGTGGTCATTAGTGGGGGGCACAACAAGATGACACGGTGCAAATGTCATGTGGGCATACATATATCGTCCTGGTGAACTCGTCAAATGTCGGCGATGTGCGTCAGCGCGACGTTAATGGAAGGGCGGAGAGAAGGAAACCAGGAACAGATGGAGGTCGACTTCACCAAGCGTCGATCCGAGGAGAACAAAGAGAGGAGAGACTTATACCTCCGCCGGGACAGCCCAGTCTGGACCGGGTGTTGATCAGGTCCACTGTGTGTCTGCAGCAGGTCCGGCTGAGGACTCAGCAGTCAGGGGTCTGAGATGAAGCAGAAGAGGAGAGAAGATCCAGTTCAGCCAAACAGAATCAGTAGGAATAATCAAGAGTCAAAGTGAGCAACAGACCTAATTTCTACTTTGAGCGTACATGTAGAGCAGTGGTGTCCAAAGTGGGTCCTGGAGGGCCGGCATGCGTCATGTTTCAGTTCTCTCCCTGGTTTAATGCACCTGGATCCAATGATGGCTCATTAGATGACCTAACGAGAACATTGACATGCTGAGGAGATCATTACTACAACCAGAGAGAACTAGAACCTCCAGGACCCACTTTGGACACCACTTGTGTAGCGCTTAAGACATCAATCATTAAGTTTATAAACCGGCCATGATCTAGACCTAAATCTTTGTCTAGTTTAGAACAATAAAACAATTGATTGATTGGTGCGGTACAAGTTCTATATGAGGAAATTCAAGTTAATGGTAGAAAGCCCAGATGGAGCACTGAAGAGAGATGAGAAACAGAATTGCGTAGGAAGGCGTGGCCAGGCTGCGGTGATCTAATTTTGCAAAAAGAAATCTACAACTCATGTTAACCTTTTCAAGTTGTGATATTTCAGTCAATATCCAGAGGAAGACAGACTTTTTGTTTATGTCAGGGCTGCAAGTCAAGAAAACTTTGGTAAATATTATATATTACATACTTGTGCTGCACATTGTGTTCCGACAACAAGACGCTTTGTGTTCAATTTGTTTCGGAAATTAATTGTTATTCAGACAGACTCAATTTCTAACCAGAACAACTAAACTGTGATGCAGCAGCAGCATCTCTGCGACCACAGAGAAGATGTAGCGCTGATGGAATCTCTCTGAAGCCGAGTTTAATTAGAAACGTAAAACAATCAGTCGGTGTCTTGCTGCAACAAAACAATGACTCAAACACGCGAGGAGTCGTGGATCTGAAGACTGTCTGCTGCTTAGAAAGTGATCAACAAATAAACTGAATGTCTATGAAACTTTTAGACGTTGCTTCAATGTAGCTTCAGCAAAACATGTCATTACTTGTTCACATAAAGAGTGTTGCACTCTTTGCACATTGTGTGGTGAAACATGGAGACGCTCTTAAGTCAAAGACGCTCAGGTAGAAATGAAGATGGCCTGAACTTATTCTGAGCTTAGTCACCATTTTCTTTCTTACACTAGTCAAAAAACTAACTCACTCAACATGTAGACTTTTAGAAAGACAGAATTTTTGACTTATTTTACTCAAAATGCCTTTGAACCGTTTATGTGTTGTACACATATTTTGTGGACAGGTGTTATATGGTTACCACCATCCAAACTGTGAACTTGGAGTCCAAATATAATACAGTACAGTCTTGTTTTCTATCTTAGTGTCAGTTTTCACTTTTGCCTGCTTTCCACTTTTTCTCAGCATAAAGTAAGTATGAATGTTGCTGATTGTACACAAATAACCTGGGATAAAATAATCAAACATATGCTCTTTTGTGTACAGGATTTTTTTTTCTTCGGACACTGGCCAGTCAGCCATCTTGAAATGGCCACCTGGCTCAAAATCACCTCCCCAAACACCCAGGCAGGCACACAAGCTGTGTCAGCAGAGTCTAACAAGGAGAACTGGCCGTTTCTCACTGTGCTTGGCTCCAGATAGCGGAGGGTGGATTGTTTTACCGCAGCCTCGTAAACACGCTACTTATTTTACATGCAGATGAACGGGTGTGGGGTAAAAGTGCTAATGATGCTGACAGGTTAGAAAACGACTGCACTGACCAATCCCTCCTCTCGGCCAGAGCCAGAGGTACAGAAATGTATTATTAGAAATGGAATATAGCTTTTATTTGAAGTCTTGTTAAAATGTTATTTTGCAGGGCAGTTTTATGTGTAATCGACTTTTCAGAGCTTTGCGTCATGGTATAATGCTGTTCTCTCATCAAAAATACCTGGAGTGTTTCCGTGAATCTCCCGTGACAACCATTCAGCTGGATGGACCTAGCCCCGCCTTCGAGACGCAGCTCCTCCTTGGAGCAGCAGTTTTCAAGCTCACAGAACATCCATCCCTTTTCACTCCCCCACTCAGCTCCTTCAGACTAGCCAGCAGCAATTAGCAAACACCTGGTGGAGCTGAGCATCAGCTGAGCTCATTATAGGAGCTACATCTCAGTGCAATGCTGGTAAAAAAAACTTTGTTAAAGGGTTAATAGAGGAGCCATGTTGTGATGACTTCCTCAAGAGCAGGAGTTTCTTAAAGAAACAGAGGCTCAATTTCAAGGTGTTAACATTTGTTCGAAATCACATTTGATGTATATAACATTTTTATGGGAACTGAAGTTAACAGACTTGATTGTGGCATAAAATGGCACAATGTGCCTGGAAAATACATAGTACTGCCCCTTTAAACAGCGTATTTCTGGAAGTCAGTGGCACAGTGTTTCTAATGATCTGAGCGTTCACAGGATGTGTGCTCAGTCTTCCAGGTGAATGTTCATGGTTCAGATGAAAGGGGGAAAGAGTGCGGCTGAAACTGGGTCAAGCTGATGAGGGGTTTCTGCGAGGGCCGACAGCGGGAACGCGTGTAGCAGTTGATGAGTCTAAAGGCAGTTGACGCAGCTGTGTTTGTCCCCGAAGCCAGCTGCAAAACTCTGGGCATTGAAGGGTGAAGGAAGCCACAGTTAGCAAAAATAACAATATATGCCACACATCAGTGGTTTGTAGAAGAGAGGCACATAAAATACTGCAGTCAGCTGGAACAAAGAAAAAATACATATATCAGATTGAAATCTTGTCCAAAAGTAAAAGTGCACTTACAGAACCATTCATGATCCTTCAACTTTTTCAACATTGGTGAAGTTACAGTCACATTATTCAATACAGTCATATTATTCAAATATTGCAGCTGACTCCAATATTTTATGTGCATCCCTTCTACAATCCACTGTTGTGTGGCATATACTGTTATTTTCACTGGATGTTTGGAAACTGCAGCTCTGAACAGGAGCTTCGTCCTCGAAGGCAGAGCTTGGTCCACCACAGCGTTTTGCACAGCTGAATGGTTGCCATGGGAGACGAAATGATTATTTTTTTTCAAACATGCATGAAAGAATCAAAGGAACGATCCAGTTTGTTCTTGTAGCGAGAATAACATTATACCATGATGTAAAGCTCAAAAAAGTTGATTTTACATGATCCTGCCCCTTTAATGCCTTTTCTTATCATATGCAAAAGCAGCACTCCCAAAATGTAAACTTAAAGTTTTCTTGAGAAACTTCTAAGTTGCATTGTATTCTTTTTAAAAGTATTTTTGGCTCTACTGGCCTTTATTTGAAAGTGCAATAACAATAAAGTAGGGTAATGAGAGAGAGGGAAGACATGCGGCCAAGGTCACCAGGCCGGGAATCAAACCTGCAACGGCTGCGCTGAGGACTAAGACCTCCATATGTGGGTTATGTGTAACCCCTGTTCCACCACAGCACCCTTTTTGTCTTGTATTCTACCTGGCTGATAAGTTGTTAATGTCACCTTTAACTCCTTTCCAGACTTAGATAAACTTAGACTGTTTATCTAAGTCTTGATTTAATCCAAACCATGCAGAACATAATTTTTTTAAAATTATTTTTCAGATTCATGAGGCGGTCGAACGTTCTTAACCGATTTCACATGATGTGTAAATAGAATTTCGTGAGTTGGGTCCATGCCCCCGCCACATTCCTGCGGTTCTGTCCATGTGGACTCAGGCCCGTGTGTGTCGGTTTGCACCGTCCGAGTCACAGCTGCGCTGCCCGTCACTCAGAAAGGCCAGCAATGAAAGGAGCTCCATTCCTCCTCCACCCACTCCTCTCACCTCCTCTTTTTCCCTTCTCGGTCCAAATGGAACTGCTGACCCCTTTCCTCCCCTGTCAGCAGCAGGTATAATACGACCTGTCACCACGGCCCATTTGACCTCAGGCATGACCTTGCAGCTGGTTCTTCCATCGTGTGAGCCTAAGGGGGGTAAAACGAGGGGCTGGCGTTGCCATGTTGCGTGGTCCAGGTAAGCTTTCAGGTGCTACAGATCAATTCCCATTGAGCAATAGATGTGAGCAACATGATGCTAAATCTTGTTCATTTAGCTAAAGGATAACATGTTTCGTATTAAGATTTGGTTTAGCCTAATTTCAGTAAACCTAAGCAGAAAGCATTGCGTCTCCCTAACACTGATTGTTTTGACAACCCTACAAGCTGCTGGCTCAGTAATGACGGTTTGAATTGTGTCGATCTTGTCCAACCTTTCAAAACTTTCTTGACGGCAGCTGGCTGGCTAAGTTTGAAACCGTTTCCAAAAGTTGTTTTACTTCTAATTAGAAAAGAGAGAGAGAAAAAGAAAAGCATGTCTGCTGGGATACAGTTTCCCTGGTAATTCCAAGGAATCCATTCCCTGGAAAAAGAACATCCAGTGAAAACTGTGGAAATTATGATGTGTTTCACTGAAACTCATCCAATTACATTCTGCAGCACGGCTGCCAGAAGTAATCAGTAACAAGATGATGAGGACAAAACCTAACTCGATGCTATGATGCTAGACAAATACTCAAATTATGTATTTAAATGACACATCTAGACTAAATATCACTGTATCTGAAGTGATAAACATCCTGTGCTAAGCAAAAGCATTCGTGTCAAGGAACCTGCTGTTGTTTTCCACAAGATCCAGTGACTATTTTGGGAATTTATATGAAAAACCAACAGGAAGCAGTGCAAAATGGTGAAACAAAAACTAAAAAATAATCATAAAAAAACTTTTCACAAATAATAATCTCTAAAGTGTTTGTTTATATGTTGTTAGGCAGTGTGAATAATTTGTAGAAACACAATTTGCTGCATGTGTTTGGGATGCGTCTGTAGCAGCTGTGTACATGTAGATACTGAAATATTTGCACATCTTTGTAACTTAAGCTCAGCTGGATGGGATGCAGAGTGTCTGTGAACACTGATTTTTAACTCTTGGGATTTCAGTCTGGACTTCAGGCCAGTTTCATGGATGGACTATGGTCAACATCTAGACTCATCGATCTGTGTACCAACGTCTCCGCTGAAACGACACAGGTCTTACCACAGCACCATTCTGCTGCCACCGTGTTTCACCAAGGTAGTGGTGTGTTCAAAGTAATGCAGTCATATTGGTTTGTCACATTGTATTTATTTCTTCTCATGCACATCTGGACTCTGTTTACATATTAGTTGACTTCTGAAGGCAGTTTCTTGCCCTGGGTATTAAAGCTGCAGTATGTAACTTTTATAAAAATGTGTTTTGTACATAATTTGTTAAAACTGTCGCCATGTTGAGACTGTATAATGAGAGACAGATCAATTTCCTTCACCTCCTAGTGCTACTATTGCTCTCTGTAGAAGTTAAAGCACTGCTCCCAGTCAGAAACAACCAACCAGAGCCTGAAGGAGGGTCTTAGCGTTGTCAACCAACCTTGTATATGCACTGCTAAATGTGCTAATGGCAGAAAAACAACTTATGGTGGTCGACACTTTAAGTTCTTCAATGTTTCAATGCTTCAAACACTCAAAACGCCCCAAACTGTTCAAATCACGCTGCACTAGATGTTCAAAACACACCACAGTGACACTCGACGTGCTTCTGCATAGACTTTGAATGTAAACCAGATGCGCCTGACACTCAAAACGCATTTGATGTGAACGCACCATCACTGTTACAGGAAAGCTGCTTATCTGCAGTATTGGTGGTCATGCTAACCAGCCTTAGCATTCATGAGTGGCTCCTTTGTGAGGAGCTGGCTGTAGTGTAGCAGAGAGACAGGAGGATGGTCTGAGTGGCGCAAACACAAGGATGATTAACAGCGCTAAGATGCTCCTTCTGGCTCTGATTGATTAATACTGGCTGAAAAAGCATGGGAGACGGCAGAGAAGTTAGATGTTTAATACAGACCATTTTATACTGTCACAACGTGATGACAGTTTTCACAAATAATTAAAAACTTTTCTTTTAATAAAAGTTGCAAACTGGAGTTTTAATTAGAAATATCAGAGAAGATAGAATGTCAACGCACATCAAACGCTCAAGACCAGTGTTGTATAGTAACGAAGTAAAAATACTTCACTACTTTACTTAAGTACATTTTGGAGTACTTCATACTTTCCTCGAGTACGAAAATTTTTGATAACTTTCACTTTTACTTCACTATATTTTCGAACTTAATTCCGTACTTTTACTCCGATACATTTTCAATGTGTGGTTTAGTTACTCCTTACAAAAAACCAGAGAGAAGCGCTCGTGTTTTGACCACACCAACTGATTGACTGCTACAAAGTCGGTACTTGCCTGGGCTTGTTCATCACCACCAATAGGAAACACCCATAGACATAAT
>CAEGAF010116138.1:0-16477 GCA_903067075.1 Micropoecilia bifurca
CCGTCAATATAATCGTATAATCCATCAAGCACAGAACTTAAAGATAAGTGTGTTCACTTTTTCATATTATTTCAGTTTCGCATTGTTTTCTGACCAGTATTAACTTTTATCACTCTCCAGTCAATTGGGAAAACCTGCACTTTATCACAACTGCTACTTTGTAAGTCGTTATTTGGGTCCATGTGAGAGACGAGGCTGAGGTGAAAGCTTTACCTTTTTGTAACTTGGTGTTCGGTGCTCATTTTTAGCCCTGCAAGGTCAAAGAAATATCACGTGCTGGTTCTGTTTGGAGATGGGTTTTCTGTTTAAATTAGCCCAGCAGCTCTCAGCAGTTTCCTTTTGTCTGCTGCATGCCTTACTCAAATCAAGCATCATTTCTGCAGAACACATCAGAGACAAATGATCTTATCCACCTTTCATCTTTCAAATTGGTATTTCTTTTTATTTATTTATTTTTTTCATCTCCATCACATTTTGCTTGATATTAAAGCAGGGCTGCATCTTTGTGCAGCACTAATTGCCATAGAGCTTCAGTAATTAAAGGACAATAAAGCCTTAGTAGTAATTAGTTTCTCTTGTTTGGTTGCTAGCCCATCAATTGTGCTTCAATAATACCGATCATTAGCATGCGCCTGGGCAGCGAGGGATGCTGGGAAAGAAGCCCTGCACACACAGCACTCCACATTCCATTCCCATGAAGCCATGGCACCGAGCCATGAGGTTAACCCTCTGTTTGCTGGGACGCCAGGAAGAGTGGCAGGATGTGCTCACCCTATGCTATGATCTCACCCCCAATCTAACAGATTTGTCGAGTAGAGCTGCCGTCAGATACTCCCATCATGTTTCGTGTGAAAAGTATTGCATTCTTCTTAGAGTTACAGCCTCTTATAATTGAGACCAACTTAAAAACCCTGTCTGTTACACTTTTAAGTTAATGGCAGGGGAGGCAGAAACATGATTTCCGTCTCTGAATTCATTGCAAAAATGAATGCAATCGGAGCTCTTTAAACAAAACAACAACAGCAGACTGTTGAGCATTATTTTGAGGGCTGACTGTGAGGATGGGCTGTAAACTGTGGCACAGTAATAACGCTATGCAGCAGAAAATGTGCTCTGTTCTGTACTTTGCCTTGACATGATTGAAAGACAATGGTCCCATGGATAGGCCATTTCGACATCAAATGTGCATGCACATCACAGGGTAAGGGTGTGCTATCCATCACATTCGGAGAGCTGTCAGATGTATGGCTCGCACAAGCCAGGTTTCTCCCACCCCACCCCTACTCCAAGCATTTGCAGCTGTGTGGCAATACAAGATTAAACCTTCTTGTATATATATATTCCACCCTGAACATGCCATTTGCTCTGCACCTTGCAAAACGCTTTGCACCGTTGTGCACGAGTCCGGGGTTTTCTAAGTTTCATGGGGTCTAAAAGAAACATGGGTTAGCAAACTAAATTAGCTGATTTTCAGTTTGTAGGTAAAACATGAACATGAACAGATTATTGGATTGTGTAAAATAATTCTAAAGAGCTGCCTGGTCTTGGCTCAGGTCCGGCCTTTCGTCCCCCATGAACCTTAGAGTGATTTTTATCCCACGCTGGTGTCGTTTTTGTTTTACAAACTCGGGGAGAGGAGGGATGGTCTCCCACTTCTGAGTTTTATTTCACATCTATGCACATTTACATAACAACACATATAGACCTAAATACATGGAAGCAATCATAACAATACAGACAGCATGCAGCAGCTAGGAAATTGAAAGTGGTGTTTTAAACTTTTATAACTCCAGCTGAGCAGAGACATTAAGTTCTTTCTGGGTTACCATTCTTATATATTACTAATTTTATCGCTGTTTTATTGTATTGCAGCCTTTTGTTCTTATACATTTCTGTTTGCCATGTTTGTGTCCCAGACATTTAAGAAAGTGCAATGTGCAAGCCAAAAATGATCCTAAAATCATAATCTGAGTTCACTTATCAATATTTAACTTTCACTGTTTCAACGTGATCCATACACTTTGCTCAAGAAAGTTGAAAATTAATCAGTGAAACTCTATCATTTTCCTGGATATTCCAAAAAGAAATTCCTCGCTATTGCCATTTTTAGAGTAAATCTGTTACCCACACTTCAAAGGAAACCACTGCTAATATAATGTTCACTTAATAAAAAGAAAAAAAGCAACAGAAAAACAAAGAAGATCAACCTTTTATTTTTTCAACTCTTGTCAAACTTTAAGGGCGCACTCCTGTTGGTTTTGTACCTAATTAGATACATTTTTGATCTCTAACCCAAATGTTTGCATGTCAGAAACTGGTTCAGCCACAGAAAACATTTATTTATAATAAGATTAGCAATGTAAAAGTTTGAATAGTTATGTCATTTTGCCATTCATGATCGTTAAAGCATTACAGGACCTACTGATTGATTTATTGATTCAAAGTTGTTGGTCTACACAGTAAAGCCGAATAGGGAAAGGAAAAACAAACAAACATAAAAACATGGTCGGACTAAAAAGAGAGACTTTGTGCAGCCTCCTCCCATCCGCCTTGGCACAATAACCCAAATGGAAGCCTTTATGAAGCCCTGATGGAAGCAGAGTGCGCTTTATAATGCACAGCCGTGCACACTACTACATTTCCAGCTAATCAGAGGCGCGCAGTTGCAGAAAGGAGAGCGGTTGCCAAGGCAGCCACCAATCTCCCCTCCCCCCCTCTCTGCTCCCTCCGTTCCTCTTTTCCCGTTTATTATCGGCAGAGGTCGCATGGCAGAGGGAAGTCCAACCACTTCTGTACTGGAACCAATGCAAGAATATGCAGCTCCATAACAAAGCCCGTATGGAGTCCTGAGAGCGGTGAAGGAAGCAACGCGTCTGTGGGGGGGTGTTTTAATTGTTTTCTTAAAAAAAAACAAAAAAAAAAACAAAGCAAAAAAAAAAAACGTGGAAAAAAAAGAACCCACAAAACAGGATCTAAGTTGGAGGTTTGCATTGTTTGGCCAACACGTGCGTACCGCCAATGCATTTGCGCTCTCCGTTTAGAGCGAGTGAGTCTGTTTCGCATCCTGGTGCGGGGCTGTGAAGGAGGACTGCGCATCAGCGGAGTTGGTGCCGAAGTACGAATGCGAAGCGAAGAAAGGAGAAGAGAAGAGCAGAGTGCACCGAGCAAAACTCCTGCACTTGTTTGGGTTTTTTAATTTTTATTTTTTTATTATTTCCAGTGCGTATAATTACTCCTACTTTCGTGTGCTTCTGGCGGTGTGTTTGACAAGACAACAGTGAGTGAAACACGCCGAAAGTGATTTCATGCCTTCAGTCTCGCTCAGCCTGAGATGGACGTGAGATTTTATCCTGCGCCCCCGGCAAATGTGGGTTCATGCTCCCTGCCGACTGATCCAAGTTGTCTGAGCTCGCTGGACTATTACCACTCGAACAAGGTAAATAAACGGCCGTGCTCTGTAATCCCGTATCACTTGTCTGTTTTGGAGAGAAATAATACATCCTGCTGCAGTCGCGCACTGTAAACGGATGCTTTTTGTACGCGCTTTTGCCAAAAGGCAAACAAATAATAATAATAAAAAAAAATCCGTCAGGTGTGTGCAAGTAAAAGTGTACTAGATAAGCGTTAACTGAGGCTTAACTAAGTGTATTTTTTTGTTAAACAGCACTTAATTGATTTAATTTTTTTGACAGTCTGCTGTTGTTCAACTTTTCTTCTCCTCTACATACCTTTCATGATAATTACGTCCCCGTGGACGTTGCGCAGTTGTGTTTTGCATAAAGCTGGCAAGACATCCCTCCACCCATAGGCAGAACAGAGAGAAATATATATGCATTCCATAAAGCCCGCTCACTGCTGTCCGGCGCAGCATTACGCGCTCCTTTCTGTCATCTCTTGGATGCTTTCCACATGGAGTTAGGCGATTAAATGGATGTGCGCCTTTAATACACAGTTAATTACTTCGCAGCGAGCCAAGCGCTGTCTGGTTAGTTTCTTTTCGGTCAATTTTGACAACCTGCGGGGTTTGTTTTCTTGACCTGCGCAGGTCCGCCGATGCAGCGCTGGTGACCCTCACGGCAGGGGACGATAGCTTGATTCGTTAAGATGGATAAAGTAATTAATTAAGTCCTGTCTACTCCCCCCCCCCCCAAAAAAAAATGAAACCCAACTAAAAAACAAAACTGGCTTGTCATGTTGCAAACAGAATGTCTGGATTTTAACGACCCCACAGTATGACAGTGCCACCACCATGTTTTGACCTGCGGTCGACATTTTTAAAGCGATTTTATGTGTTCAAATAGCTGAAAACCGTGTATAATTTTCCTTCCACTTCACAACACTTCACAGTGTTGTGGGGATGACTATGGTATTCGTTGACAACACAGTACCAGGTGCGAAGCAATACAAACAAAGCATGCAAATTCCAAATGTTAATGCGAACAGCAATTTTCAGCTCTTGAATTCGCTTCCATACAGTCTGCTTGAATTAGGAGTCGTTGTTGTCACTCACCACGGCTGGAAGGATAAATCCTCGGCCCCTACAGATGCTGACCTGTTGTCTGAAGTTGGTACAAGATTAAAGAATGGTTCAGAGTTCTCTCTTCTACAGATTAAAGATAGCTTTTGAGTTCAAGAAGGAGGGAATGATGCAAAAGTCAGTCGGGGATGTTTGCCTTTCGCTGTGTGGGCACTGGAAAATCTTTATAACCGAATGGAACAATCCTGTAGTCAAAGTCTCCAGGTTTCGGGTCATGAAAAGTTGTGTAACAGTGAACTTGACAGTTTTGATTTGAATGCCTGTGAAATGAGTACCTTGTAAAACTTTTATCGATAAGGGAAGTTTTCACCTGCGACACGTTAGTGGGATTTTTTTTTTTAACGGTCTCCCCCCACCACCCTGAGCTCAGGCTATCTTTTTTTGTAGGTCAGATGTATTAGGATCATCCTCCATGCGGATAATCCAGAGAATACGCTGCTATCTATGCAGAGTGCATGAATCCTGGAAACAAAGCCACGAGATATTAGATGATATAAAGCACTTCTGTGAGAACGAGAGGGAGAAAGTGACTCTAACCACTGGTGCTGGCAATGAAGTGTGGCTTCCCCTAGAAATTACAAGTGTTCATTTAAATAATTAAAACTGCTCGGCTCTCTTTACTCTGGGTTCTCTTTACAAAAGGAGCAGAAATTTTCTATCGTCACACGTGTAACACTAACTACTCCTCACTAGCGATGTAAATGAGACCGGCAGGGAATCGTTTGGTGTCCTTTTAACACAACGCACAAGGTCAAGTTTCTCTCTGAGCAAACTCGTCAAACCGACTGTGGCGTAAAACAGACGTACTGTAACGAACGAATCAGATGTGCCTCCTGTGAATTATCTCCGGCAGCCTTGGTTTGCAAGTTAATAAATTCCCCCCTTTTGAAGCTGCAGTTAAGGCCAGAGGCTAATCGCTACATGGATGTGTTTCTTTAATGCTTTTCAGAATCATGTGGATTTTTTTTTCCCGTTGCATCTAAATTTGTCGTTATAATTGTTAGCTTGTTGTCCTGCAGGTGCAGCATTATAATATTAGAAAGAAAACAAAATGGTTTAAATCTTTGGAGTAAAATCTAAGGTTCCCAAATGCAGCCATATTGATAAGTAAAAGTAGCAATGTTTTCACTTAAGGGAAATGTTAAACAAACATTTCTAGCATTCTTGCATTACCTCCACAAACTTTAATGCATTGTGTTGTGTGGTACATGATGCACTATTAGAAAGTAGAGGATAAATGGACAATAAAGCATGGTTTTATTTTAAAAAAGTAAATAAAAATCTGAACTGTGCGGAATTCATTTAGGTTTAACCCACTCTACTATGCTGCCCCTAAATAAAACCATGCAACCAACTGTCTTCACAAGTCTCACAATTAGGCAATAGAGTCTCTCTATGTGTCACTTAGTGCCAGCAGAAAATTAAAACTACATAAAACTCCAAACTTACCAATCCTACAGTGAAACATACTGATGGCAGCATCATGCTGTGGAGATGTTTCTCTTGAACAGGGATAGATGCAGATGCTGGTGTTGATAAAAGTGGCTATGACTTGCTGAACTTTTCAGTATCCACTTTTAAATATTCAGCAGTTTAATATTTGAAAAAGTAAATAGCTGTGATTTCTCTATTCCTGTATTCTGAGCACAGCTAAAGGTGACCACCAGTGGCAGACGTGCTGATTTAAATAGAAAATGTTTCATTAAGAAGGGGAAAAAAACAACAGAAACTAGCTGGAAGTGGGTAAAAACTTTTCTTTGTTCTACTGTGCTGTGTCCTGCTTGTCTGCTGCTGAGTCATTCTTAATTCTGTGGGCTTTAGATTGTGTAACTAACACGTTTTTTTGTGTCGTCCATGCAGCACATGCTGTTGTCGTGCCTTCAGCCTTTTGTCTGTCCGTTTACCTGTTCTAACTGTCCAGTTTAAACGAGCAACTATCACAGTGTACCAATATTTACTCTGATTATCTGCAGCTGCATAAATCATTTCCTTTAGCTTCTCTGCCTTGTCCATGATCAACACAAAAAAGAAGAAAAAAAACACCTCACAGGAAGGAAATGTGAACTTTGTCCTGTTTTTGATGTCAGATGTTTATAGAGATAAATCATTTTACTTGTTCACACTTTACTAAAAGATTCTTCTCTGCCGAGCATTTGGAAAACGTAAGAATGTCCCCCCCCCCCCACAAAAAAAGAGATGCTTGAAACGAGCAGTGAAAGTGCATGAAGTGCAGATTGAAATGATGCATGGAGATCTATAAATAACCCTGAAGATGTCTACTTCAGTAGTTTCAAAACTCTGTATTTCGCTATGAGTCTGAAAGGTTGTGTTGCTGTTGTGCTCTGCCGCATCTGAGTAGAAACTATAGAAAATTATCCCGTCACGGGAGCCTTTTGCTCTGAGACTGATACAAAACCTGCAGTACCAAATTTTAACACTTTCAGGCACATTTACATTCTCGGTGTGTGGCAAAACATCTGGCTCACGAGGCAATATCAGATGTATTAGTGGGTTCATGAGGACAAAATTACATTTTATTAACACTATTTTTAAAAGTAAGAATACTTGTTTTTGCAGATTATGACTGGTGTCTCAGGGCATCTTAATCCATATTGAATGATTCAGTTTAGGTTGGATGTGAGCATAGATTTCCATTTTTTTGTTGTGCCTATTGTATTTTTATAAGTAGAGTGAAGATTCACCAAACCTCAGAATGTGCTTAAAATAACTCCTGTTCATTACGACGTTTTCAGGTTTATTTTTGACTTCTTTAAATGTAGGGATTTTGAAGTGGGTTCTTTCAAAGAATCGGTTCATTTTAATATCTAGTTATTAAACAGACAGCCCGGGGCTGCTAATTTAATCCGGCATAATAGTCATTGCTAAAAATGATAAGGTAACTAGTTTCTTCATTAGAACATGTGCACATTCATGGTGTAGCATTTCCTGGCGCTCCAGCTCGTTGTCATTTTGTCTTTTTGAGTCGTCAGTCAAAACATAGTACCTCCGTCTGTTCGGCAGGGTGAACAACTAAGATGACAGATGATATTTGCATATCAAATAAGCAATTCACATATAATCTGCTGCTCTCTTCTCCTTGTGCCTATTCTCTTCCTCACTCAATGTAGTAGCAAAGAAGGAGCTTCTGGATGCATAAAAAACTGCAAAAAAAATGCAATCGGCTCAGTTTGCATTGTTTGTTTTAAGATGCCACCTTCAATTCAGTTTCAGTTCAATTTATTCATTTTACACGACACGTCATCTCAAGACACTTTGGTAAAAAGTTTTTTCTTTAATTTTTATGGAGCTGAGTGTTAGCCAGTGCATTTGATTTCCTGTCTTTACTAGCCGACTCCATCATTTAACCGGAGAACAACTCGAGAACTATTTCAGATTTGTACTTTCCTCTTATTTCAAAGTAAGGGCCTCAAACAGATGCATTTAGGGGAAGATAATATTGTAATATTAAGGTTTAGAATATAGAGTTGCTGCTTAAAATATTGATGGTCTGCCAAAGCAGAGAGGTTGTGGATATCACTTTAATTTTCCTCCTCTGTCTTCTGCTTTATAAATTAACTTTTAGGCACTAGTAATCACTGACTTGTGCTTTCAACAACTACTATGGAGAAATGTTGGATTAACATTTAATTAGATTTACTGCGTCAAATAAAGTTGACATAAACAGTTGTACAATTGCCACATGGTCATCAAATGCAACAATGAAGATGCCAATCCTAACCTTAGTTAATGTTGGAATGAGTCATATATCCCCTCCTGGTTTTAGAGAGCAGGGGGAAAAAAGCTTTTCTAGACCAAGTATGGAAAACAATCAGGTTTCCCCAATAACTGTAAACCGAATGCCTTTCGTTTGACCAGTGACTGACCTTTTATATTGTGGGTGTACAATGACTGACAGATCCTTTGTCTATGGAAATCATCTGCTTTGTTTGTCCCAATAAAATATTTCATTTTAGACTTATTGCTGAGCATCTTCAAATAGGAATAGATTTGTCTTGAGCTTTAAATGTGATTTTATTTTTCCCCCTTTCGGTGTGGAGCTGCAAATACTTTTGATGCAGGGATTTGGCTAGATTAGCAAAATTGCGCAAACTGTTTAGTTTTTCCTATTACCTGAATCCTCTGTGTATCCTTACAGTGATTTAATTATTATTTTTTTTTTACATAGGATTGTGATGTCATAACTTTGCTGTAAGAAATGTGTGATTTTATAATTTATATTGAAGCACTCGCCTTTCCGTCAAGGGCCAGTGGTCGGCTTGGACTAAAACTGGATATCCAAACCTGACCGTGACAAAAATATTGTGCCATTTTAGTATCGCAAGATCTTCTGCGGTGTGATCTCGTTACACTCCTAGCACACCAGCAGCTTGAGTGTGATGGGAAGCATTTGAAGTAAACACACACGTATTGTCTCATAACATGTCAAACTGTAATTCTACTGTGGCTACTTCACAGAGCAACTCTGGTTTGCTCTCAGAGGCAGGAACATGGTGCCTGCTCCTTTATTTGAATACCTTAATCAAACAGTGCTGACTGGTGCAGCTGGAGTGAGGTGCTTGTCTACAGTACAGCAGAAGGATAGAGTGCAGACAGAGTAGGGCCTGTGTTTATACACTTACGCCCCACCCAGCTCATATATCATCCCAACAACCGATATCTGCAAGGAGAAAAAAAAGAGAGAAAAAAACACAACTGAAGGGCTGTCTTTGTTAGTTGGTGGTCTTCTTTGCCTCAGATAAGCTGGGGAATGACGTGCTCTATTTGCATGCCTTATCACAGTTTTATTTTTATGACAGCGCAGACATGCAAAAGGGTTGAATTACCTTTTGTTGCTTTGTCCTACCACTTTCCATTAAGTGATCACCCTTTAAGTGAAGCAAACATTTTTTTTTTAATAAACACAGACAAAACATTATTTATTGTTCAATTTGGCGACGCACAAGAGTTATTTTTAATACCTTGAGAGCTTGAACGTGGCCGTCGAAAATCAGCAATCCCTGTAATGCTGGCTGCGGTGTATGTTCACCGTGAGTCGTGTTTTCACTATTAGCTAATGACAAACTCTGTGGTATGTGACAGACGGGCAGAGGGGGAGAATGAAGGGATAAGAGAGAGTCAAATGGGTTGAAGTAATCAGCGGCCCCCCATATGGGACGCTTTGGATGTGTGCGTGTGCGTATGTGCATGTGTGACTGGGCATGCTAACTCTCGAGCATTCAAGCGTTTTGCTGACTATGGAGTCACAATCACAATTGCTTTCATAGCCCTGTGCAGAGGAAGGCCATGCATACCACAGTAAAGGCCGGTGACAGACTGCGAGCAGGGGCAGAGCAAAACCACCCACTAAATCGTATTCTCCTTGCACCAGCACACAGGGGAGATTTTAATGGGGATTCCAAGCATTTGAAATCATTTCAATAAAACTGCAACAGGCTCTTAGAGAGGCTGACTCAGTTAGCCCGTATGAGGTCCAGACATTTCCCTTACTTCTTGCATTTTATTTATTAATATTCCTGCGTATTTCACTCTGTATGAGAAGCCATTTTTTACCAACTGTTTGTGTTTGTTTATGGACATGCATCAGACTTTTTACAAGATGATATGAACAGGATAGGAAAAAACAAAACAAAACATGAATATAGATAGGACACCTGGTCCACAAGCAGCATTATTAATCACTTCTTCACCATTCAAATGCCTTGCATCTCTTTGTTTGACCTTTAAATGCTGTGTTTGATGTGTGCTATGAGAATTACATTTTGAATAGGTGTGTACATACGTTTGTGTGTGTGTGTGTTAATGATAGGGGGAGGGTTGGTGTTGGACCATGTGGTAATTATTGGTCATGCCAGTACCAAGCTACTTTCTCATTGCGGGCACCAGTGCATCCCCCCTCAGCGTCTGTTATCATAATTAAGACCCGCCGCACCAATGGAGTGCGCCTACATTAGTCAGCCCAAGCCTTCCCATGGGGCAGTGCAGTGATAGTCTCATTCTTACAGCAGAAGAAGACGGAGAAGGAAACGGAGCCAGCACCTGCTGCAGAGGAGACCCCAGGATTAGTTCAGTGTTGATTATATTATGTGAAAAGGATGAAAACGCTGAGAGGTTTTCTTCAGTGTTTGGTTTCTTGTCGTTTTAGGCTAAAATAATGAAGCTGACCAACAAATATGCTTCAAGTAGAGATTAGTTGTGAAATGATTTTGACATGTTTTGAAGATATCTTTATTTATTTCATATTTGTCCTTCTGTATTTCTAAATTTGATGGAGGTTTCTCTGAAAGAAAATCTAAATGGAGTTTTAACTGGATTTTTTAACATTTATTTTTTTTAATAAGGTGACAACAAGAAAAGGTTAAGTGTTAAACATCATTGTTTTGACAATGCCCACTCTGTGCTTTCTAAAGTATAGACAAGGGTTTCATGATTACCAGACTTTATTGTTAAAAATGTTTCTGTGCAGACTTATCCCATTCAATCCTGAAGGGTCAAATTATTTTAGATTTTGAACCACAGTATTTAAATCCATTCCACATTCCCTTTTACTTTAGAGCTTTAAAGCAGATACTAACTTTAACATCCTTTCCGCTTAACATTTAGCCATTTGCATTATTGATTTCATATTGTATAAGTGCAGTTTCACTCTGTGACAGCAGGTTTTTATACTAATGGCCATGTTAAAAAGCCATCCAAGCTTTCCTACAACTTTTATATCCGGGTCAATGTTGGACGACTATGTCAGGCAGCACAAAAACTATTTCCTGTCTTACTTCAAAGTAAGAGCCTCAGAAATATATACAGGGCATGAAGCTCAAAGCTGTTATATCAAGAAGTAAAAATACGAGCTTACTCTAAGTTCACTCTAAGTGGACGGCACTTTGCATGTCGGAATTCACTTTGACGAGAGATAATGTGTCTAACATTCAGTCTATAGATCTACTGCTAGCTTAAGCATCACTTTAGCATGATCTGAGTCCATCACAGTTTGCAGTTGATGCATAATTCCTCTGTTGAATGAATGCCTGATACATTTTCCTGTGTTTAAGGTAAATGTCCTGCTACAACAGGAGGCATGGGCCTGTTGGAAATTATGACAATATGATAACTTTAGTTAAAAATATTAGGGTTTCATGATTATATTATGATTAAAGCTCTAAAAGGTGTTATTTTGCAATTTCTTTAGCATGGGCTGATCTTCACCCATTGATATGAGCTGCTGCCTCCAGAGCCACTGCTGTTGTAAAACAGCAATTAGGACAGACATGTGAATTTAACCATAACCTCTCCATGACCTCACCATGATCTCTACAGTCACAGTCAACTTTAATGGTCTTAGGAAGCTGCTATAGATCACAGGTGTGATGGTGAAATCTCACCCCCCCCCCTCTAAATGTGCGTGTTCATACTCGATTACAGGATTTTTGGCATGTAGAACAAACTATACAGATAAAGTTTACATCCAATAGGAAAGTTGTATTTCCACTGCTTTAGGAGCTAAGACAAATCAGGTAAGTCGTCTTTTTATTGACGAATCATTGAAAGTATTTTAGATCCAAAGACGGTGTTTGATGTGAGGCAGATTATAAATATAAATGTTATGCACTCAGAAACAACAGAAGTCACAAGTGTGACCCCCTGTATATGAAATGCACATCCAGCTAAACAACTGCTACTGAAGTGAAGCTACTGAGCCTCTTGGTAATTTCGCTTAGAATTAGTCACATATACAACATCTCTACATTGGGACTGAAGCTTGGGAACTAGCCTGAACTCTCAGAGCTGCTAATGAGGGGTCATGATACCACAGCTGTTTTGATCTGTACTTTATCTCTGGCCTGACAAAACACCCAAAACAAAACAAAAACAGTAAATTTTAGTGATTTTGAAACTAACTTTTTTATGCCGCGCTACCTTAAAACCTGTATCCGGCCCATGCTTATCCAACATTCATGAATCAGATGAATTAATTACATCACATCATGTCAGGACAGTGGTTGTTGAGGGCCGGAGTTGGAGATTCACACTCTTCTGTGACTAGCTTGACTCCTCACCATGACTCTGGTTTTCTTGCAGAATCATTTTTTTTACATGTTAATGCTGCAAGAAAGAATATTTCTGAACCCATTTCCTTAAGATCTGCAAGGTGATTTCTATCTCCTGTTTACTTGGGAGTATACAATTGAAGGCCTATCTTTTATTCTGCAAATCCTTGGTAATGGCACATTTTAACCGTCTGATTAGTGTCAAATTGCACTTTTGAATAGCTTTGCAATCCTCTCTTAATTCTGAACTTCACTCTTAAGAAGATTTGACATATGGACATTGCTGACTCTTTGAAAACTCCTGAGTAAATAAAACATACATTCATATACGCTCTGCATCTGGATGAACCACTTTGAGGTTATGTGGTTTTCTGGGGGACCAGAGGTCAAGATGGTAGAGATGGGTTAAAGCCCAGACATCTTACCCAAATAAAAATATGTCACAGTGTATATTTTTCCTTTGGTGACCTTAAGAGGTCCAGCCCTGAGACCTAGTTACCAATTTCATCTTTTGAACAAAAATCTCTTTCAGATATTAATCTGTGTTCTTTAGCTTGTATCATAACCTTCAATTGTAGGTTACATTTTTTTTTCTTCACTGCAAATTTGAATGCATAAATGCACAAACACACTGTGAAAGCAAACTATGCTGCATCCCAATACGTGTATGAATTGTGCACATGGAAGCATGGTGAAGGCAGAAAGCTGGACAAACATTCCCAGTTGTCTCAGCTTCCTGAGGTATGTCCTGTGCAAACACCGTGGGCCATGATTTAGAAGTTCCTTGCCAGGCATTTAAGACTTGTTCCTTCATTTGTTTTTTAATGAATATCCTTTACAAATATTATTAGCCCGATGTTGATCTTCTGTCCCAATGTCCTTCAGAAAGTTAACTCAACGGACCGGCACGCAGACTAAAATGATCTGATTTCTTCTTGTATGGAGTCGGATATTTGAGTCAAGCAAATGTTTTGACAGCTGTCTTCCTCTCTGTGTTGATTAATCTCACTTTTGAATGGTAAAACCAGATCACCACAAACACTTGTATTTATTTAGGGTTGCATGATCAGACAGCGCATGATCGTTACGTACTACCTTGCGATTCTGAATTTAGTCGTTCATGGTCTCTTCTTTGACTACTTCCCCTGTCCGCCGTCTGTCAAGAGTGTGTGTCTATCGTATGTGACATATTTAGCAGGCAGATATAATTGCTTGTGTAAGGCTATAATTGTCTGCGTCCAATTCCGTCCGCTGACTGTGGTAGCCCACAGAGTCACCAAGGTAATCAAGCTGTGGGCTCATTCTTCCTCTCAGAGCTAATAATGAGCTCTATGATCACACACAATGGGTGGAGAGCAGGGCGCAACACAAAGCAGTGACAGTAACATGACTTCCTTACCATCCACGGTGTTATTGTTTTCGGTTTGGGATTAAAGAGAATCACTTTAAAGATGTAAACTTAGAGAAGTCTACAAATGACCCACAGGTTGAAATCCAGGCGAAGGAGGTCCAGAAAAGGGTGACCGCTTTGTGGTGTTGATGTGTTTCGGAGCTACGCCAGTGAGTGACACGAGTAAGAAACAAATAAGGCAAAAAACACAATGTGTTTTTTTAAAATTTTGACATATGGTCAGCGATGTTAGGCTATTGAAGACCGTCTGTGTGTTAACTAAGCTTCAGCAACCTCTGGGTGGTTCAGCGCATTTGTTAACACACAGGAAAAGGAAACTTTCAGGGAGCTTTATATAGAATTGTTAATAACACAGTAGACTGTAGTGAAAAACCAAAGTAGCATTTAACTGCCACAGCCCACAAGGGCCAAACAAATATATAATGTATGTGTGAGCATATTTAGTTTAAATGTTGCTATACCTTAGTGGTCAGAGATTCTGTTGTGATTCTACAGTTTTGTGCTGATAACATATTCCTAAAAAAAAAGTGTCTTTTTTCACCAAATTTCTGTCACATTTGGATAATCCGCTGCTGTTGTCATGCTAAAATTGCAAAAATGAAATAGCAAAGATTTGAATTAAACTGAACTTCACTCAAGAGTTATGTTGGTTTGATCTGCGGTTATGATCTCTCATGTTTCATAAGAGCCAACTGGATCCAACAGAATGGGGTGTTTAAAATGCTGATACAAGACAGTTTGATTTATTCAAATTTTCCATTGACTTTTTATTCACAATTTGTAGTTAATTGTCAAGAGAGATCAGCTTTGTGGGAATGTATGTATGTAAACTGACTCAAGGCTAACAATATTGAACACATGACATATTCTTAAGGCTTATTATAAATATTTGGTTTCTAAGCTTTAAGTAAGGGGGAATAATTTTAAACATAGATCTATAATAATTTTAATAAATGTTATATTGTTGGTTCAAAGGTTTGTTTTAGAAAACAGTGACAAAAAGAATAAAAACTTTCTTTAACTATTTATCTCAAAGATCTGCATTCATGAGTGTGAACATAATCTATTTGCTTTTTAGAAACCTTTAACTTAATGGTTGCTACTCGCTGGAATAAACTGTGCTGTCGTTGCTTCAGTTAAACAGCAAAGGCTACAGTGAGCCCTGCTAGTGAAACGCCACAAGCAGAAACAAGTGTTTGTCACAGTCAGGCAGCGAAAGGGAGTGAAATTGAGCGATGGTCATGTTTTATTAAGCCTGATAATGCAGTCTAATCTGCGGCTTGGGTTACACATTGCTTTGTGGGTAATTAGAGATCATGTCGTATGGCGGGCCTGCTAAATAATTGCACTCCGCCCTAATCCCCTCCCACCCGTCTCCCCTAATTCTCTTTCCCTCCTCCTGTGACAAACAGGCATGGCAGCCATACTTCAGGTAGCTTACTCATTAGTAAGTTTCTCCAGTGCTCCAAGATACTTGGAAATTTGCTTTTGTGCTCATAATTCAATAAGAGGAAGTCAACAGTAGAGTACTTTGTGGTTTGCTTTGTGGAACTTGTTAGATGAATGACTAATGCCTGCTGGCAAGTGCCCCAGGTTTACTATTACCAAAACAATGGCACTTGATACAGAGCCGGGCAGCCTTGGTTTTCACACAAACAGGAGCTCGGGCTGCTGTTTTCCTCTCTGAGCCCGAAATGCTGACTGCCCTATTGAGGCGTCATCCCTCATGCACAGAGGCACACACACATAGAGGAAACTTGACGAGGTGACAGATTTTTTGGGGGAATAAAAACAACTGTCTTTCATCACCTATTGTTTCCAATATTTCCATTGTCAAAAATCGAGAAATGTTTCCATTTCTCTGCATTCAACTGTTATAATGTGTGAAGCTATAGGAGCGTTTGACACACACCAAAATTAATAACTGAGTTTTCTCATGACTCTTTTATGCATTTTAAGTTGGAAATGATGCAAGCGTGTGCAGTTTTAGTGGAAAAGTGTCAGACTATAAGCATAGAATAGTTACGATGGGAAAAGTTCAACTTCTCAGATGATGTCGTTGCTGTTTAATTTTATTATTTTTCTTCATGTTAGAGATATTAATTGAACCATTTGAGTATTATAGAGAACCTCTCAAGTTTATTTACAGTATGTATAAAAAACCTTCAAATAAATGAATCTTATTCAAGTAGCACAATCTCCTAAGGAAAATATTTTTTAAGAAATCAAATCTTTCATTTATTTAATGAGGGGAAAAACACATTTTGAAGTTTTTTTTAATAGCATTACAAAAAGTACAATTTTTAATAACACATAAGCAAAATAAATCATAGCTGATGCATTTTGAAGTTAATGTTTTTGAAATTCGACTAGCATTTAGAAATCTTTAATTTGTTAGCTCCATAACTTTTAAATGTGATGTGACACAAGGCTGATTGCTTTTATACTTTGTTATGAGAATAATAT
>CAEGAF010116144.1:0-27860 GCA_903067075.1 Micropoecilia bifurca
CCTCTCCCCAACACACACACACACACACACACACACACACACACACACACACACACACACACACACACACACACACACACACACCATCATCATCATCCCCTGTGCAGAGCACCAAAAATAATTATATAAATGATTAATCCTGTGGAAATCCTGGTTAAATATGAGCTCTATGCTCCTAGACAGCCGTCGGGGAGATTGAGTTAATGTAGCAGAAACTGCTTAGATTTGTGCGGCTCTCTGCCAGCGATTACATGAACAGAAAATTCGTTTTTACTCTCATTTTTAATTCCAGTGTTTGGATGAATCTATTTTTTTAAATACTTTTAGCTGTAAAACAGGGGCACTTTCATGTAATTTACAGTTTGATAAGGACAAGAATAACATGATACAAAGTTAATTTAAAGGATTAAATTGTCCCACCAGCATTAGTTATGTTTAGTTTTTTTTAACCTACCTTTGGTTTGTTGCTCCTTGTTTTGTCTGACAAATTAGACGCTGTTCTTTGTAACATTTTCAGCTCTGTGAATTTTCTTGCTGTTTTGGCCAGTTGCTGCTCTTTTCTTGCCTCCCCCTCACTGATCTGACATGCTCAGGCTGACTGTCTGATGAGCTGACTGGGCCACTTCCTCACAAAACACAGGATGTGAGGCAACTGACTGTGTTTCTCGCTGCAGTATTGCTTTGAAAGGGAAAAACACAAATGCTTAAGTATGCATTTTGTGGCCTTCTTGAAAAAAAAAAAAAAAAAGATTAAAAAGATACACTTTCAGCCACTTCCAGGAACGGCTCAGTTTGGGGTTTCTAATTGCAGTGTTTGTTTTTTATGTATTTTTTTGATATGATCTCAGGCAACTTAATGAGAATGCGCTTGCGTCACGTCAGATACCGGTGTTGTGTTGCTGTGGTTAATCCACAGAGTTGGGCCAGTAATTTCACTAAGTAAATGTCAGTCACGTAACCACTGTTGGTCATGTTGTGGTATAATGCGATTATTCTCTCGCTGCCAATAAATCCCAACCAGTCTCATTTCAGTAAAAAATAAATTGATAAAAATACAACAGAAAATGTGTAATATTGATTTTTACTCCTAAAGAAATTCATTTTTTTAAACAACAATGGGGAAGTGGATGATGGTAAATGAAGCTGGAGTAATCAGTCATTTCTTAACGTGGGGTGAGAAATTTAGAGGAAGCGCTTAGGTATGACACAGAAACAGCTCAAAGTGGCAAGTTTGCTGTGTCGAAACACTTTCCGGTTTCTCCGGGCTGCCGATTTTAAAGCAAGCTGCATATCCTACATTGACAAAAAAAAAAGATTACACATGCAATCCTGATATTAGTTTTTTGGTACAAAATAATAAAATAACCAGACTGAAGGCCTTCCTGGAGAACGTGATCACTCCGGCGCCATCGTGTTTATGAAACAGCTAGTTTCATTTGGTCACTTGCACAAAAGAATTCAACAGACAAACCCTCTGCCTAATCCTGCTGCAATTCAATCAAACATGAACTCCTGGCTATTCAGATTAAGGTTTCTAATCTATGACTTCCCAGACTCCTGGCTCTGTGGTGAGACAGTTGTTCATCTTAGTTCGAGAAGAAAAACTTATGTTTTGGAGAGGAGTGAGTTTTATTGTTTTTCACTTTGTTTTTAGTTATGTGCTCACACACCTTTCTGCAATCCAAACATGTTTCCGGATCTTTAGTACACGCAAGTAAAAGTATAATAATTCACCATGAATTAATTGCTACACTAGTAACAGCGATGTAAATATGGAAGCTGAGAAAAAATTTGACCTTTTACAAATTTATGGTAAATAATTGGATCATCTTCAAAACCTTCCACAACATTGAATCTGAAAGAGCATCTGAGCAAAACCATTTTTTCTGCCACATCCCAATAAGAATGAAAGCCATCACAAAATAGATTTTTCGTTTTAACCTTTAAGCCTGATGTTGTCTTAGCTCCATCTGTTATTAAGAACCAGTGACCCTGCTGCTCCATAGGCAGCTCTAAATCTCTATGTAAGACCATTTTTTCATCTTTGATTGTTTCTCCCTCAATATGTTAAGCTTTGGCTGCTGCTCTGTGTGACACATGCTGGATCCTGCACGTGCTTCTGACCAGCAGCGAGGGCTGTGCTCTGAGAAATGCCAACTGTTCACCAGGGCAATGCCCCCTGGCTCTGTCTAGACTATTGTAAGGCATTAACAGCAAGTAATCACTATACAATAGAAAAATCCACAGTTAATGCTCAATTCAGAATGGATTAATTTCCTATATGGTAACATCATGTGAATATACTGAAGTCTTATAGCATTCAATGAATCTTTTCACATTTTGTGATGCTTCAGTCTCAAAATTTGATGTATTTCACTGGGATTTTATGAGACAGAGACAAAGTAGCACATAGTTTTGAAGGAAAATGAAAGACAGTCCACAGGTTATCAGCTCTTGTGTTGTACAGCATGATGCTGCTACCACCGTGTTTCATTGTTTGGATGTTCAGATGTGCAGTGTTTGGTGTCAATACACACTTTGTTTTGTATGTTGGCCAAAAAAAGCTAAATATTTCCTTAACCTGACCAAAAGAAATTCTCCCGTTTTTTAATGTGTCCCTTTTGTGGTTTGTAAAAAAAAAACTGCAAAGAAGAAATCTTATAGTTTTCTTTTGAGTATTTCATCCCTATCATCTCACATTTTAGCTGTGGATCTTTGCACATCCATGCTCTCCTCGCACTCCTGTCATTCAATGAGACCCATCTGACCATTTGTGCCAAGCTTCACATTTTTGATAACATTTTTTAATGACCTTACTCTGCTTAAGCAATTTTATTTCTGACATGTCTACTGTGCTCCTTCGTGATGCAGTTTATTTCATGTTCTCCAACAAACCTTGACAGCTGGATTTACACTGAGCTGAAAAAACACACAGCAGCTCTCTAGTTACTAGTTATTTGAAGTGTGAAGGTGACTATTGCTTTGGATTTTACCTACAAGTTTCCCAGGAGCAAAAAACAGAAGGATTCAACATCTTCTACTTTTCTTAAAAAAAATAATAACAGTTTTGCATAATTTTCCTTCCCCATCACAATTATTTACTACTTAGTTTTGTCTGTTCCCAATAACATACACTGATGTTTTTCTCATCTAAAGAAATATCAGACTTAAAGTTGTTTGCATGATTTCAAGATGCTGTAGTTTTCCTTTTTTTTCTTATGTGTGGAAAATCTGCTCTACAGCACATCACACACTACTATTATGATGTATTTGACTGGTCCTAGGTATTCTGATGGAAACAACTCCAAACATAAAGCCCTCAATGGATGGTAGCAGCAAACGCAGAGACTATGGCAAACCATCATATGTCCTTCTGCCCCTCTGCATATTTTTGGTCAATATTTAAAGGACCTTTTTATTGTATTTCGTTTGAAGCTTAATGAAAAACATAATTCATTGCTTACATTTGGCTCTGACAGATCCACCTCCGTCACAGACCGTGGCACCTTGGGTTGAAGCTGACAGCTCCGTTTTAGGCTTCCATTCTGGTCCATTACTGCTTGTTGCTTCTCATCCCACTCCTTCCCATTCAGGGCGGCAAATTCATGTGGGAGCATGCGGTACTCCGTGAGGGGCCGGCAGCAGGTGTGCTCTATGGTCCCCCAGGCAGGACTGCTGTCCCCTGGGTTGCTCCAGCGCTGGTGGTGGGTGGGTGTCGCTCCTCCAGGTAGGCTGACAATGTCCACACAGCGGCCCGGGTTTGAGTTGTCCGGGGTGGGGAGGGTGGAGGATTTGCCAAGGTACAACCTCCTATCCGGTCTAGATGTGTATGGCACGTCCAAATACTGTGGTTCCAAGAGTGGGCTTGTTGTTTTTGGTGAGGAAGTCACTGGAAAAGGAGGCGAGCCAAAGAAAAATCCAAGAACATTTGTGAAAAAAAAAGTATGATAAAGAACGAGGTGCACCACAGACACGTCAGCACAAAGTTAAGGAGAAGTTTATCACAGTTTTAGGTTATAAATACACCAGCCTCTTTTTTGACACATGACACATGTGACACATCTGCAAAACTCCCAAAAAATACATGGCCGTCCACCTGAGGAGACCAGGCATCCAAGAAGAGCATTAATCAGAGAAGGTGTTGGAGGAGCTACAGAGATCCAAAGCCCAGGTTCATGATTTTATTCAAGCCACAAGTATCAGTTGTGCACTCTAGAAGTTTTTCCTTAAAGTAAAACTGTCAAGAGGAAACTCATTGTTTAATCAAGGCATAAGAAATTACTCACAGTTTACCAAAGTGTTTCATTGGACAAAGCAAACAAGTAACATAATGTGTCCTGTCAGGTGACACCTCATGTGGGGGACGACTCCATAATCTCAACATCCCAAAAGTGAAACATGGTGGCAGCATCATGGTGTGGAACGCTTTTCTTTAGCAGGGATGGAGAAGCCGAGCAAAGCTGACTGGAAAATGGATGGAGCTAAATATAGAACAATAGTGGAAGAAAGGTCTTTCCTCCATGAGCTACAAAGGAAAACTATCGATGAAAGCACATTTTTATGCTACACTTAGATGCTTGAGAAACTCTAAGCTTGAGTTGTTTTCCAAAGAAGACTAAACATAAGACTTTGTCCCTAGATTAGTTGAGCTAATCTATGGCTGCAAAATATTTGGAGCCATAATTGCAGCAAAGGGTGTCTGAAAAAAATGCACGCCACAGTTTTCTAAGATTTGAAAAAGGTGTCTCTGTTGTGCAACTATTTAGTGTTGGTCTATTGCAATATAGAAAAGTTAAATGGGAATAAAAACTGTGATGGCATACTCTGGATCAGAAAAGCATAAGTCTAAAGGTTTCTGGAGATATGTCAGAGGGGAGACTCAGGAGGACGGCTTCATATCCTCATGCAACATCAAACAGAGAAAAAGAGGAAATGTGGCAATGGTTATTTGGATGAGTCAGTTTTTGCTGTGCTTTTGCTGGATGACTCCTTCTCCACTGAAAATGGGGTAACATGTTAAAAGTCATGAACTCAAGTGACCCTGCTTGCATTCACATGTTCCTGCGTCTCAAATTGTAACAAAAAAGCTGAGTCATACAGGAATTTAGGACAATTTAGTCTATGGAGAACACACAGAGAGAAAATCCTTAGGTATATTTTTCAATACTGTCTCACCTCTGCTGCTGTGACTTTTCTTGGACACATCTTTCCCGCTCCTTCCTCCTGGTTTCTTTGCATTCTTTTGGTTCTTTTTGGCAGCAGATTTGGATTCTGTCATCACTCCATTGCTATGGACACTCTGAAACGACAGAACAATCACTATCTACACCCAGTACCTTCAAGCATCCCACCTTGTCTTTTTGTTCACGAGGCAGTGTTTGCGCTCTCTGACTTTCAGCAGAAACAGCAAGTCTTTGTGTGTTGCTGTTACATAAACAGTAGCATCTGAGCGCTATCAGTGCAGCCAGGCAGCCTCTTAGTGACGCACTGAAAAGAGTATCTAATCCAGCCCTGGCAGGATCTGCTTTGTTTGCCCCCTATGATGGGCATTAATCAGACTGGACACTGTCTGACCTGGTATGAGGTCTTTAAACCTTCACCACCCCTACACACATCACTACAACGAGTCCAAGTCATTATAATGAGAGCAGTACTTCCATTAGTACTATTAAAACCTGATCAGCCTCAGAAAACTGACTCACACACAGATGGAAGACCCTGTTAATGTGAATTGAACTGGTTTTTGGTTTCACACTCAATCCCAGCAGCAGAAGCGACACGACACACAGCAGGTCGGTGAAAATCTGTGATTAATTACTGCCGTATCAGCATCAACAGAGCTGATACGCTGCTCACCTGATTTGTTTGTTGTTTCTCTTTTTTCTTCATGCCGTTGTGATGTCCTCCTTTTCCTCCCTTTTTGTCTGTTCGGTGCTTAGGCTTTCTCATCTCTAGAAAAAACAAAATGTTTCAAGTTCACTTCAGGAGGTGAAAAGATGTAAACAAAACTGAAAAGAAAAGTTTCTAAAACTTCAAAAAGACACAATCACTGGAGTCCAGCTGTAATGCCAGTTCTGTGTCAGTAGGTGTGGAAAATATAAGCATTAACAGCATATGAGATCAAAAAGGAAGAACTGGAGTCTTCTCCACTTTTTGGATTTGGGAAGCACGTAACTCTCAGGTTAGGTTCTAGTTCCAAGATGAAAAACCAGTAGTTAATAGAAATTGTTTTATTTTGTTTTCATGATTTCTGAACGCCAACATGTAGCTTCCCGTCCGGATGAATGCTGCAGTGCACCTTGGATGAGCTTAACCTACATTTTATTTTTACCTTCGTTGTGATTGTTGGTGATGTGGATTAAATCTTCTCGGCTCCTGGCGCACTGCCACGTTGCATTACAGCCGGGGTTATCTGCGGCAGACACAGGCAAAGCCCAGGGATTTGATGTAAAAAGTGAGTCTGCGTCAGCCTGACTCAACAACAACCGGTTACAACTCTGTATTGTACGGTTTCAGCTTGGACAAAAGTCACTAAGTTGTTAAAGCCCATCACACTTTTTCGCACCCCTGGTAAAGACAAGTCAGAGGCCTTAAAAGAAACAATTTTTTTTTTATTCTAACAGAATAATCTTAACTGATTTGTTTATTCCAATCTTAAATTTGATGACATTAATTTAGTCTGCAAAGAAATCTCAGAGAAGAAATAATTGTTTTTTAATAAATCCTCAGTATGGCTCTGATTGGTAACTCTGCTATCAATACTTTGCATGTCTAATACAGATATGACGGTACTTAGTCTTCTCCTATCAGATTTCTTTAATCCGAAGCCCAAAGAGCCCTACTTTAATAATCTCTTGAGAGACATTGGTCCTCTATTATGCTCTATTCTTCACATCACAGCTTTTCTGTAGGATTTAGGTCTGGAGACTCAAATAGGTCTCCAGTCGTAGCCTATTTTTAGCTTTCTACCCTAGTATTGTAAAAAGCTTTATAAAGAATGATCTGAACTCTTAACAAGGATCCCTGGATAAAAAGGCCCACAGCATCACAGATCCACTGCCGTATTTAACAGTGGACATAAAGCGATTCATATAGTGCAGGGTACTTGTGTCAAAAGTTAAGTCTTGGTCTCATCTGATCAAATTACACACTTCCAGTGGCATTTAAGCTAATTTGACACCTTTGCCATCTAAAATTGTTTTCTTTCCGCCAAGCATTTTAAACAACCGGTTAGCACATACATAATATCTAATAGTTTGATAGTGTTTCATAAACGCTCAAGAAAGCTCTCTGCTGCCGTTTAGACCTCTGTGCATGTTGGACAGTGGGTCTTCATTCAGGCTCGTTTGTCACTATTTTTAAATGCTTTAGTTGTTACTCTGACAGCAGGTAAGGTTTGGGCTGTAGTGCTATATTTTGCCATAATTTTTTAAGAAAAAAAAGGCTTTTGTGGAACTAATCGTAGTTATTTCCAGTGTTTTGACGGGAAATCAGCGTGGGGGGAGGAAACATGCAGAAAAGTTCAGAAATCTAATAATAATATTAACCTCTGTACATGGACGGCATATTTCACCTTCCCCCTACAGTCACATCTTCCTCTCTCCTCCTTTGCTAGGACTAGGACTGTGGGAGGGTTATCTTATGCTGTTTCTTTCTTGCGTGGTATGTTCTCTTATCTTTCCCAAAAGTAGCTAAGCAAATAATCTGTGTCAGGTTATTTTTATACCGCAGCAAAACAGGAAGCAATAGAAAAAGCTTCCTGGATAATAAGATCAAGATAAAGCACCAAATGGGTTTCTTGCCAGCCCTTAAATTGATCAGTACTCACCCAGTGTTTCATTGTCTGACAGGGACTTTGATATGTGTGATCTGAAAGGAAAGGATACAGATTATTATGCACGTCAACTCAGAGGATTTTTGCAATATCTTTACATTACATTGCTCACCCATGTAAATACAAAAACAACAAGCTTAGAAACGTCGTGACCAGAGGGAATGTTCGTGTTTGTTTCAGATCTTGAACTGAATATGCTTTCAGAGAGACGGCACTGTGAGAACAGAGTAAACCAGAGCCAAAGAAGTAAAGGTAATGTGGCAACCGGAACCTTGAATCCGCTTAGTTCAACTGGCCCAAAGCCCCATAATCTACCTCCTGCTGGCAAGACAATCTGCAGGACCTTTCTTCTAAAAAAAAAGGCAAAAGCTTCCTGTGAAGCTGAATAGAAAAAACAAAAAATATTAAGCTTCCAACTGTGCCGTCAATCCCTCATGTTAAAGTAGGACCATGCTTCAAATGGAGAGAATGAAGTGATGGAGAGGAGGAGCCCTGCTGAGGATCTGATCTGTTTTTGCTACACAGAGGATTTACAGAATTAAGTCCTCAGTGAAAATAAACAGGGAGCATCTCAAGCCCTATTATTTCTTAATGAGAAGCCCTTTCACTTGCAGGGAGGGCCTTTTTGGACTGACTCACATGTGCATTCAAAAAGACTAGCTGAGTATAATTGATGTCATTGCAAGATTGCATAATTTTTAATCCATTTACATTCCGTGTAATATTAGAAATTGGATTCAAGATATATATATATATATAAAAATTGATGAGTTTACCTTCTATTCCTTTTGTTGGAGTTGGCCCCATGTGTCTGCGGCATATCCTGAACGAAAAATAAATGCTTCATTGTTTAAAGGTTACTTTTCGATAAAAAACTTTTTTCTCCATACAGTCTGTAAGGCATGAGGAGTGCTTGATTTACAAGTTTAATTTACACATTAAAAAGGATCTGATCTCTGTAGCAGCTGTCAGGATATGTTAGTCATTTCATAACATGCTTTATTTTGTTGAAGCATCCTGGGACTTTACAAATGCCAATAATTCACAGATTTAACTGCAACCCTGGCCAACTGCATCCACCAGTCCTGCTGCAGACTCGTTTGAGGCCTCAGTGAAAAAAGCCCCCGCTCACCATGGATATAGACCTTCCAGAGCCTCTCCACCTCGTGTTGTCGTCCAGCAGCACTGCTGGACTGCAGGAGCGGCTGCAGGAGCGACTGGACGAGCGGCTGGGGATGGGCAGAGCCGGGCGGTCGGTGGAGCTCTGCACCGCCTCGTACAGGCTGTCCATAGACCCCTCCTGATGGCAGGTGGACATACAAGAGAAGAAAGCATTTAGACTGTGGAATCTGATAAATTTCTGGTTTTGCATTTTAGAAGCTTGTAATGGATGACTTGAAAATCAAATCAAATCACATTTTATTGTCCTGCGAAGGACTCAGGAGTTGTAACAATAACTGCCTTGGCCGTACTACACACAATGAAGCATAAACCAGTAACTCTACAGGGTTGTTAGCCGTTCATTCACAGTGGAATAAAACTCCTGGATGACAGCGCCAAGCCATTGCATCACCACCAACTTATTTTCCAATTTCCAATTTCATCCCAGTCTTCTTCTATTCAAGGAAACTATTTTGGATTCATGTATTGAACTTTTAGCATTTTTTTTTCCTGAGATAATGATCTCTAATCCAAACAACATAATTCTCTGACTGATTGAAAATTTTTGAATTCAAACTTGTACTTTTTGTGACTTGGAGCAGGTCACAGAAACTCATGAGTTGTCAAAGTGTTGACAAACAAAGTGCAGACAGTTCTTTTTATGCCCCAGAAAGTTGAGTATGGAACAAACAAGAGTGCAAAAGAACGAAACAGTCTGATACATTGATGACAGGTTTGGTTTGACAATGGAGTGTCATCCAAAACATGCACAGCTCTTCTGCTGAAAGCACCAAACTACTTACCTCTATGCTATCCTCTCTAACTAAAACTGTCAGTGTGACAGTGATTATTTAATTGTTATGATTGCTTTTCTATTGTTAATCAAATGGGAGTGTCAATCAATCAATGCTGTATTTACCTCCTGAGATATGACTGAATAAAATTATTTTCCGCTGTTTCAATTGAAAGACTGAAAAAAAAGCTATTCTGTATTGGGTAAGTTTTATTTTTAGGTCTGCATTTGATTCCTGTGAGGGTGTGACTGTCATTTACTTACTTTTTGACAATTTCATTGCCAAAAAGTAAGTTTATTATCATTGGAGTAAATATCAAAAACCTTCTTATTGAGTTCTAAGTCATTTTTTGTATATAAAAACCATGTAGCTCAGGCTTCAGGGATCCAGTGCTGATTTTTTTAAGCCTTTGATGACAGATTACAAACTCTAAAAATTGAAATTGACAACACACATACACCCATGGGAGTTATAAATTTAAATAATTCATAAGGTGAGAACATGACACACAAATATGCATTTCAAAATAATGCATTAAAATAGTAGCCCTGATTATTTGATGCATATGAAACAGACTCAAAGCCAGTTTTAAATATGCTTATCAATAATAAACGTAGGGAAGGATTGACTTTCCTTCAAGCAGATTTCAGATGGATTATAATTTGATGGCCATATTCGGATTCCTTCCTGTCTGCAAAGTGATTTTGTATTAGTGGAATAGAAACATCGACTGTTTTGTTTACATTTTTGTGGTTGTTTTTTTCTGTGTCCTAAACTTTGTTTCACTTTCCCTTTTCCAGGCATTACATGCTTTAACTAGAGAAAGATTTCTGGGTGTTTTCTCTCTCCTTTAAGCTCCACACATAAAGACCTCACCTAGATACACAAACGCGGGGTTATGTGTTTGTGCAAACATGTAATACTTCATTTGTAAAGAAGAATGAAGACACCTGCTGAGAGTAAGCCAAAGGAAACAAATGAGCTTAAAGAAGTATTTAAAACATCACAAACAGCCAAGCCTAGGACTTAGCAGAAAGATAAACTGACTTCAGACTTTTTTATTTACTGCAACTTGATTACGTCTACCTGCAGATGAAAAGCAGGACAGTTTTGTTGTCTCTAGAGTCACTGTCGGATCCCTTAACATGTCTAGCTCTGGTGAAAGTTCACCATTAATCGTGCATCGCCTCTGCATAAAGTTTAATAGAGGAGTTTGGTTTACAGACGCTCATGTCCTTTATTCCCCAACCTCCCAGCTGCAGCACAACCTTTGCACATGACACATCTCTGAGCACAATATACACACAGAAAGTAAGAAGAGAGTCTTACCAGTGAAAAGCAGAAAAGGTTCATATTGGCTGTAACGTGTCCTCTGTGCTTCGGGGAGTCAAATGGAGCAGGAACAGCCTGCTGACAGACAGCCAGAGGCTGAGAGACACAACAGCTCAGAGTGAGCCCAGCCTGGGTCGCCTGCTGTCTTCACAGATTAATACCATGGAGAAATCCCTGCTCTAATCCAATAGATGGACCACCAGTGCTCTATCAGCTACCGCAGAACACACTCATGACAACAAGCCCCCCTCTAACCCTTGCTACTGCGGGGGCAACAGATTAGGTTTTTGTTTAAAATGTTTTACCATTCATTCACCTTTTTATATATGGTTATATTATAGGAAGTAGAGGCAGTCATTTTCTACTTATATCCATCATTTATTTTGCTGTTTACCACTGCCACAGGCACTACAGCATGTAAAGTTATTAAATGAATCCCTCGATGATTGATTCATGCTTTCTAATAAATAAAACTGTAACTATTTTTCAAATTTGAATTGAAAATCAAACCCCTTTCCGTGCAAAAAAATAGTCTCACTCACATTTGTATTTGGAATATGCTTTTAAATTACATTTTAAATTTTTGCTAACTGCATGTTTTAAAATCAAAGAAAAAATCAGTAGAACTGCAATGATCAATAAGTTAAATGTTATTTTAGCAGCAATACGAACAATGTTGTTCCATGCTGCTTACACTTTTTAATGGAGTTATGCAAAAGCTGTGAATGTGTGACATGCTCACTTTAGGTTTTCATACCATGAGAGTCTCGGTCTGACCCACGCCTATGTGCAATATGAAAAGTGACAATATATGACAGTAATGATTGACTTTATCACTAAAACTCGGTCCAACATGACTTTGGGCTTTGAACATGATTGTAAAATAAAATAATAAAATAAATAGATATATATACATATATACAATCATAATCAACAGATATTTCACACTATTTACAGTACAACAGCTCCATATTGTCAGAACATTTGTGGACTTTATTTTGATTTCACAGCTTTTTCTACAACTTTTCCTTAGTTTTGTGAGTTATTCTTACTGGGTTTTATTGTATGTACTTGAAGAGTGAGTCCACAATGTGGACCTCTACTTTTATTTTTACTTCAAGAAGTAAACATCTGTGGGACTACTTGAAAAGAATTGACAAGGATTTGTTCTCAAAATTCCTCTCCAGTGGAAAAAACCAGTTGACAACACAGGTGGGTGGGTACTACTAAACTACTAAACTCAAGATATAAATGACTCCCTCTTGAATTAAAATCCTGAAAGCCTCCTGTGGCTATTAGGACTGAAGAAATACTTCAGATCAGAAAACAAATACAGCAAAACAAAGACAAAATGTATATTTGGTTTGGATTCCAGTAGGATTTCGACACGACAGACGGAGGGTCGCATCATAGAGTAATCTAAAAAATTAATACACTCTCCAGTCTGGAAGGTACATCAAACAAATGAGTGAAATGTTCAATCACAGTATTTAGCCTGGATTATTAGAAGGCTATTACATAAACAGTGTTACACAATCAAGGTTCTTACCTGCAAATTAAATGACCAAATAATTTTAACTCCAAAAGAGAGTTCACCGCACTCTGAGAGAGACATATGACCATATTTAATAACTGCGGTTCACCAGACAAAACCAATATGTGCTCACATTTGTTCCGCTAAAGAACATCTGAATGTTATTGAGGCTTAAACACATCTAAAAAAAAAAACAATAAAAAAAAACGTAAAGGGGTCGATGAACACAAAGTTGTGTTTTAACTGCAGATGAATTGTACCTGCCTGAGATTGATGTGCTTTTATTTGCCCTGAATGTGAACTTTACAGAAACATTATGTTTACATTTATTAGCTACAGCTGTCAGATGAAGAGATTGTCAAAGACGCATGAAAGAAAAACATGATGATGAAAAAGATGCACTTGAGTTCCCAAGTAAATATACCTGTATATCCAGTCAGGCCAGCAGATAGCATAAGAAAATACGTGGACTCATAATAAAAGCATGCAGTTGCGGGAAAACCATTTGTCTTTGGCAAAAACACGCTCCTCTTTTTATCGTGCGTCACAATCTTTAAAAAAAGAAGAGCACTGAGCATGTTTGTTTGCACCTTCTCAGCCTCAGCTCTTTCCTGTGTGGGCAGGCCATGTGGGTAATACATTTTCCCCAACTTTAACTTGTGGCTCAGTGTAGCTACTGACTTCCTCAGAAAACACAACAGTTCCTTTACACAGTGGAAAGAAATGCTGAGGTTTGAATTGTAGCTCACAATGTGTTTGTTTTGTCAAACTGAGATGGTGATGGCTTCCAGGCATTGGATCTGCTTTTTGTTCAGGAGTAGGTTACAGTATGAGTTCTTTGCTTGACATCATATGCATTGCATATGTTCTACTCTTAATCCATCACCTCTGGAGAAAACATCTGGAGCGATTAATAAGCATGACCTAGATTTTCATAAATATATGGCACACTATCATACAACTTAAGCCTCTTTAATTTAGTTTAGCTCCTGTATTCAGCTTCCTAAGCATTTGGTATCTACATCTTAATATTTCTGGACTTGCATGTAAAGGTGATTAACTTAACTTTAAGAGAAAGAGCTTGCAGGATCACTCATAGTTGCAATGTCACTTAGAGTAAATGCAAAGGTATTCAATTTGCTGAGTGAAACTCTGCTTTTCAGTTTTGATTTACAGGAAGCAGAGCTGTACAGAACAGGGTGTGAAAGCACCTTGAACACAAAGAACAATGTGGGAATGCTGCCAGGCAAGAGCTTACCAGTGCTGGTTGATGATTTCTGGGAAGCTTTGTCTCCATTGAGTAAAGCTTAAAGTTAAATGAAAGATTTAATGACTCATCAGAGGGGATGACACCATAAATACATGAGCGGAGCTATTCATTAAACTCTTAGAGGCAAACAATGCCTCTCTAAGAGTCCTAAGCTTCTCTGCGAACTTTTACCTTTTTCTATGATGAAAAGAGCAAATGTGATGGATTTTCAAGTTTGAATTGACTTCAGATTAGAGACAGACTGTGACCCATATAGCTCCAGCCCGTCCCAGTGAAGCGTTAAGTGACATCATGACAGGATTAAGAGAGTATGAGTGAGTGGCTAGTCTGTCTTTTCACACTCGCTGTTGCTCAGTTGACTCAGTTTTCTGGAGAAAATGAACGAGGCTGAAAATCTTTTGGTCAACATTTGTGCATTTTTATTTAAAAGCAGAAACAAAGACTGAAAATAAATCACAGAAGATTCTGATAAGTAAAATCATCTTATTTGGTGGTAGAATTTATATAATTTCCTTCATCATTGCGCTTTGTAGTAACAGGGGAGTAAAAGCCGACGGACGCTTCAGCTCTAGCAGAAGTCCTCTTGGCAGCAGATTGTGAAGAAGTCCTCAGCACAGAACTCCTCACAGCTTCGAGCCAGTGCATTGCCTGTGAATAAAACCTCCAGTCAATAAAACTTCTCTGCCTTGTTGACGGTTGTCTCCTTTGCGTCAAACTGAATTCTACCTACCCTTTTTGTAGATTTTGCAGTACTGGGATGAACTGTCGCACTCTGTCTGCGTCTTGCAGATGGTGTCGTTCTCATCCTGGCAGGTGAAGCATTTCAGTGAGAGCACTAGAAAAGAAGAGATCAAATTCAAAACCAAGACAAAACACATTTTTAAATTTTTTTTTTGGTGTGAAACATTGATTAATGAGTCACACATTAAATAAAAACACAAACTTCCTGTGAGGTTTTAATCTAAGCAACATTTTTGTCTGATTTCATGTCAAAATATAGTATTGAAAGAAGGAGAAGTAGCCTTTGGTTACCTTGTGTGCTGCACAGCAGCAGAACCACCATGGAGAGCAGCAGGACCTTCATGTTGTCAGATGCTATGTGGAAAAACATCCTGATGCAGGACTTTTATACTGCCAGTCTACCTCATACCAAACCTGTCCTGAGGCATGCACTTCCTTGTAGGTAATATTCCAGTAAATTATCTGCCCTTCTTTCAACGCCTGCAGGTGGATTAAACTGTATTTAACCCTTTCCTGAAGGAAATCGCTGCTGTTGATCAGATTACCTGTTGATTTCTCTGATAACCTATGATATTATCTCAGATCTATCACACTCAAATTGTGTATGGAATTGGATAAAAGCTGAATTCAAGGGTTTCAGCACAACCCTGAACTTTTTATTTTTAAAACATTTTAGGTGTATGCCAGACCTGCACACACAACTCTGGGTGACTCAACAAGAAAATGTTCCAGATTTTACATGGTCTGCTTCTTGAGTGCTGCTTTTTCATAAAGCTTTTGATGTATAAATGTGTGATGTATCGTGTGACATTTGTGCAAAACTGACTGTCTCGTCACACCGTGGCCAGGTTAGAAACTATGAACATCAGCATGTGACCATGGTGAACTTTTTAATGTTGTCTGGCTGACTTAATTGAAAATGTGAATAAGTCAGGCAGGATTTCTTTGTATTCTGATGTGGGAGTGAGATGTAAATACTTTCACTTCTACCGCTGGTACTGATGATGTGTCATATTTAAAATGTAGACTGGCTGCTCATCCTGTTTGCTTTGGCTCGTCCATGTGTTTTTGTAATTCCTTCTCAATTTGTTTACCTGTGATCAACGTTTTAGTCTTTTTATTTCACGTGAACCCTGAGCAGTAGCCGCCTGAAGTCAGCTTGTTGAACAAGGAACTTTAGGTTAACAGAGGAAGCATTTAAGGTTCCTTGTTGCAATTCAGAAAGTAAAATTCTTGGAAGAAATGTTCGGGGGTTTTTTTAGATCAATGTATAATTACCTATAAAATTGACTCAAATCTAGTTTGATTAGGCTGAAGTATCCGAATTCATGTTCGAGCCCCAGATTAGATAACTCTCTTACAGTTAGTTGCACGTCAGTGTTTCAGGACATCAAACCAATTTTAATATTAATCAAAAAAAACACAAGTAAACACAAAATACAGTTTTTAAAGAATGGTGTTTATTATTAAGCAGTAACAAAATACAAACGTACATGGCTCTGTGCATTCAAGTTGGAGTCTTGACAATGTACAGCAAAGTTGTGCACTCTGATAAAAGCATCTTTTCATTATCTGCATGACAGAAAGAAATCACTGGACAGCTGGTGTGATGGGGTAAAAGTAAAAAATCTTTTTTTGGCACTTTGCAATCACGTAATGCAGTGTGCTTTTGAGAGGAAGGATGGATAACACCAAAGCCACTGGTCAGATGGTAGAAATCTTGTTTGGGAGGGTGTATATACTGTAACACATCATTCTGTATCTCTAATCAATACAAAAACACTAATTAAAATATGGATGCTTGAAAAACAAGATGGCTTATATTCAGCTACAAGTATCTAACCTAACATTCTGACAACAATGAAGAACTAGAGACTTCATACAAGATGAGTTACTACATATGAAGAGCATTGTTAAGAACACGAAAAATAGGTAAAATAGAAACAGAAATTCAAGGAATAATATATGGAAAGTGAACACATAAAGTGGCCTAACTAAATCACAGAATCCTAAATATTATGAACAGGACAAAATGACTTGACAAAACCAAAACTATCACCTCAGGATGCCACGTCACCGTAAATAAATAACTTCTGTCTGCCACATTTAAAGCAGAAGCTGATGATCAAGTTGTCACACAAAAATGTGTTCACTGCACAAAGAAAATCTCAACCAGTTTCACATTGTTTCATGTTACCTTTAGTCGGGATCAGGGAGTGGCAATACAATAGCAATGATACTCAAAGTACAAGATTTAACCGTATTAAATGTTACATTTACTGTTTCAACATGTGAACTTGATGGTGACTTTTTTTATCATATAAAACGTCAAAGCAGCATATTTTGTGATTTGTATGAGTTTTAAAAGCTCACAGAAAGCAACTGAGTCACAGAGAAGAGTTTCTAAAAAAATTAGTCTGCTGGTAGATGCGAAACATTTGCAGAAATAAAAGAATGCATTGTTTTGGAATAGTTTCAGAATAAATTACAAAAGAGAATAATAATAGGTTTACATTTGCAATTTTATATCATTTTAACACAGGTCTTCCCCAAGGCTCAGTTCTTGCCAGACAACCTTCTAGTTTAGGTAAATATTTGTCATATTGTGCATATTGTGGAAACTGAATCTTGTTTGAATTAAAAAATTCCAGAAAAGAAAAGATTCTGCCTTGAAGTGAATCTGAAGCCTGACTGAAAAACAATATTGTATGATGTTATACAGTGTTATATTGTTTTGAAATGTCATTTCTTTAATACTGTGCACTTTTACTGAGTTTTGCATTTTAAACTTAGAAATTTAAACATGGACTCTATCTTCTTGGGGTAAACTGGGGGTGGGCGTTACGAACTACTCTACGCCCTACTTCCTAAACTGCAAACTCACTAATTGTCCCAGTACAAATAGTTGTTCAAGTTTTAGAAAAAAGCTTTTGAAGACAATAAAGCGTTGAATTACAGGAAACATTACCCCAAGTTTTGAATGGTTCTATTGTCATTCAGAACAATCCAAAACTGTTTCAAGTTACTTCTACACTGATTATGTCTTTCCCCACCGAGTGTGGAAATAAAACTTGGATCAGTTAAATTCCAAGCATAAAACTATATAAGTGAAATTAAATGTAGATTAAAAACTTTATAGATGTGTCTTGATCTGGAGTCAGAGGACACAAAACTGAAAGCAAGACGTGTTAAAAATAGAAAATAGAGAACAAAAGAAAAGGAAACAACCAGAAACCAGTTTTGTTACTTATGAGAAACTTACTGCAATCTTAAAGTAATAAAAATGATTTACATCTGTGAAAGTTAAATGTGAGGAATCCACAAATATTTGAAGAATTCAATCATTAGGTAATTGATAATAATTTGACTAGAGGCTGACAGACAAACATTTGATACTGACTAAAAAAACAACAGCGCATTTCTAAAGTCATATGATGAGGAACTGTGTGTTATTTAAAGGAGCAGTCTGCCAAAATGGAGACACCCTAGAATCAACCACAGCTCACCCTGAACAAGCTGCTCTATTCTTCTAAATACACACATCCATTTTATTTTACTCCTTTTTCTCTTTAAAAACATCATTTTGAAGATATATCTCCATAACGTAAAATAACTTGTAAAGTTTATGAATTTCAATTATTTTATTCAAAAAGTGAAACTCTGATGAACAAGTAAATTTTTCAAGATTCAACAGAATCAAATCTATGAATAAACAGGAACAGAGTGGACTGAAAAACCATAAATATGATGCAGCAGGCAGGACTCGGGAAAACACGGACAGAGAAGAGGAGAACCAGGAAACTGGGTGAATAACAGAAGAATCCATCAGGGAGTGACAGAGAATGATGCTGAGTTTGATTACTTGATAAAGAACAGGTTGCTGATTAGAAATAGCGTGCATCTGGTAAGTCTATTCTTTCCAATTTTTTCCCAGGGCAATACACACATGTTTTGTTCTTGTGGTGGTCAGAAACGCCAAATGCACAAAATGACAGCCTCGTTCCTGTCCGACTGCCCCTGGTCAGCCATGGTGGCTACAATCCAGTAGCTTCCCATCATTAGAATGTGAATGTGCCCTTACAGGTCACGATTTGATATAAATTATATTATAAATAAAATCTATCATTAGTGTTAGATGGTTTTCTTTATGGGATGTGTTTTTACCCTCCTGGAAAGTTCCCTCATTCAATCACTGGAAAGCAGATTTATTGATGATGTCAGGATGAAAATGCATTTGGTTATCAGAGCAAAATGAGGTCAATCGCTTTCTTACTGCAGCTGTAGCTCAGATTCTTAATGTGATTGAAAACTGAATCTTGTTCCCAATGTATGTTGAAATTAAAAAAATATAAAACATGGTTCTGTTCACCACAATTCACATGTCAAACAGTGAAATCTGACCTCTGAGTGATGATATAATTATGCTCAAATATATATATTTTAGTAGAGATTACAGTTGTTTTTCTGCTCTGGTGAACTACTGACCTGTCCATAGCCCCCTGTGACCCTAGAGAGGATTAAGAGTGTATAGAAAATGCATGGCTGGATTATACTGACAGACATTTCAGTGGTGAAGTCTCTACTAGTAAGAATCTGATCTGTCCTAAAAGAAGGTGCAAAAAAGTCACGGCTTAGATTTTTTTTTTATGAATTTATAAAGACATTGTTTCTTTACAAAATTATACCAGTTTGGTATTGCATGTTGTATCACACAGAAATTTCATCAAAAATTATCTCTAAATTTGTACATCAGTTTGTACTGTGCTACTAACGCACCTTACATTATCTATTCAAAAACACACACACACACACACATATATATATATATATATGTGTGTATATATATATACACACATGTGTATGTATATATATATATATATATATATTTATATATATATATATATATATATATATATATATATATATACACATACATCCTGTGTTACATCCTGTCTCTCTCACATAGTGTAATGAGTAACTTACATTTAGAATATGCACTGCAGTTGCTAAACTAAAACTAAGTTGTTTGAGAACATCATTGAAACACATTTTAGGAACTACATATCTACATACACCAAGTCAAAAAGTATATTGTTCTATGAACGGTGCTGGTGAATTTGCTCAGAACCAAAAGACTTAATAAAATAAGCGGCACTGATAGTAAACATCAAAGGTAATTTCTGTGCTGCATGCTTCAGATGTTTTACTGCTGCAGCTCACCTGCCACCAAGCAATGTGTGGTCTTAGTCGCTCTTGAAAAGTTTTACAGACGTTTGTCAGTCACCCATCAGCTTGAACTGGGCGTGGCAAAGCAGGAGACCTCTAAAGCCTGCAGGAAAACAAAAGCATGCCTTGAGGAGCAGCAAAGGGAAGCAAAACAGTTCAATATACTGCCTGAAGAAAGTACACAGTGGATTACTGTCTTCTAAATAAAAATGTATGGAAAATAAGTTAAAAACAGTGAATGTATCATTGTTAATTTAAGTCACTATCACCTGAAACAAATATGAATGTACAATCAAACAAAAAACTGATTCAAAAAAGTAAAAATGCTGAAAAAATTTAACAGGACAAAAGTCACACTGTATTTAAATTCAATAATAAAAATGCCTTGTTAATAAAATGCTTTGAAAACTTCTCTTCAGTTTGCTCTTGGCCTTGCTTTCTTTCTTTTTCTTTCTTTTTTTTTTGCTTTTGAGAATATTTTAGCCATCCATTTTTTATGGATTTAGTTTGGGCATACAACTGAAAATGTCTAGCAATCACGACGTGGTCAGGAGTGTGAATTCAAGTCCCTTTAAAAAGATACAGCTAATAAGATCCCTGTTACACACACTTATTGTGGCCCTTTCTGTTGAATTTCGGAATTGTCAATCCATCAATAGTCATTCAGAAAGTGTTACAAAACTATTTGTGGTCCTTTGAGAAAATACTCTGTGGACTAACAAGCCAAAGGTAGATGAAGAACATTTCGCCATCAGTGTATGAGATTAAGCTTATATTTATACAGGTTGTGCAGCAGCACAATGATCCAAAACATACCTGCAAGTCAAAGCCTGGATTTAAAGGTAAACTGGACATTGTGGCATTAACTTAAACTGGCTGTTCATGTTTGAAAACCTCTTCAGAGGTTGGGTCACAATCCTTTCACACCGATGAAAAACACTGATTGCCAGTTACTGAAAAGCTTGTTACCGCCAACAGTGGCTCAACCGGTTCTGCCAATGAAGATAATTACCTTTTTACATTTAGTCAAGATCATTTGGTCCCCTTTACTCTTCATAAATAAAATAATTTAAAAACCACATGCTGCAGCGATTGCTCAGACTATCTTTGTTTAACACTGACATGTCTTTGATAACCTGGAGTGACAGAAAAATGAATAGGTTACCTCTGTGCAACCTTTCAACTTTATCAGTCCTAATTTCTAAATTTACACCCATTATAAGACATCTGGGAAAAACAATAAAATTAATTACCTCCTATTGTTTCAGTTGATCAAAAGCATTTGCAAGCAGTCTTAACAGCAAACAAGGAACATAGACTTTATGTGTGGTTTACATTCACTTCTGCTTATTTTCTGGAATACAGGTGCCACAGGCACCGACAATATATTGTGTTAACAAAATACTTTTAGTCACGTTAGATCTTCTTTTGGCCTCATTTAGATTTAGCCCTATCTTGATGCATTGCCACAAAAACTCTCAGTCTAAGTATATAGATCCATGTGACTGAGAAGTTGTATTTTTTGTGTTGATGTAAACATATTAAAGCAATATTTATTGATTTGGATCAAATAATTCATCTTAAATCTAAAATAAAAGAACATGTCAACTAGTTTGTTTCCATAGCCTTGGTTATAGCAGCATTGATCTTTGTATGTTACTGATAAACAACACTTGTGAAGAAAAAGGCTGCTGCTAGTTTTGTGCTAGTTGTCATTTTGAGGCCTCCTGCTGGGAAACTCTAGACATTACAGATTCATATCGGTTGCACTTCTATAAACCTAAAGCGATGGGAAAACATTTAATATTCTCAAGATCACAGCACTTTAACACTAAGTCACATTTAATATTCAGAACAGTCTCCAGTTTCCGGACAGTGAACAATTTTATTGCTTTATTGTTGTCACTGCATTTATATCACAACGTTCATTTGTGCTGCAATAATACCACCGGGTGGCAGTGTCTCCAATTTAATAATTTTCTCACACTTATGAAGAGCAGAGTGGCGTCAGCTCTCATCTGAGTGGGTGTTGACATCAGCCTGTCAGTCACAGCCAGAAAAACATGAAGTATAATAGTAAAATACATGAAATGTTTCACTTGTTTAAAAAACAACAACAGAGACTTCATTAAAAACAGGAAATTTACATCAAAATTTAAGACTTTCAAGATTTATCTAAATGCATATTAGATATATTTATCTAATAACCAAAAAGGAAACTTGTAAAACAAATTTTTCTTCTTGTCTTCATGCCAAAAAATATTCCCCATTAAATAACAATACCTTTGGGATAAATTTATTAGAAACCAGTGAACAAAAAACATACACTATTTATATGTGGACAAAGATTCTAATTAGATAACTAAAGTATGATTATAATAAATACAATTTATTTTAAAAAATTGAGTCAGTAAAATTTAATGAAAGTATTTAAAGGTAACTGATAACCTGGACAAAAAAAGGGAGAGCTTATTCCATCCATCCATCCATCCATCCATTTTCTTTGCACCCTTGTCCCTTGGAGGGATCGGGAGGGTTGCTGGTGCCTATCTCCAGCTGACGTTCCGGGCGAGAGGCGGGGTACGCCCTGGACAGGTCGCCAGTCTGTCGCAGAGAGCTTATTCCATTAAATTAAATGAAAGACCCTATAACAAGATTGCTACTGTTATTTTTCTTTGTTAATTTAAAAATTCTGTTAAAAAATGCATCTTTTCTCAGAAGTTTTATTTTTATGTTAAATTATATTCTGTTTGTCTTCTGAGGCTAGATTTTCTAAGGTTCCTGTAACGAAAGACAAAAATTGGTTCAGAAATTGAAATTCCATCTTTGAAAGTCTAAGCATGCACAGCAGCCTTAGCAACTCTGTATGCACACAATCAGAGTTTATAGAGAAAATTGAAGCTATAAAAACTTAATTTGCATTTCTGATTGTTTACATTTTATTGAAACCAGAGGCCCATAGTTCAGAAAAAATACCTTTATATTAACATGTTCCATTAATATTTGAATACATAAAATGGAGAGAAATGTCTAATTATATTGCTAAAACTACTTAGCACTAGAAACACGAGCAAAACTTCAAAGTATTCCAACTTACAACTATGGTATGATGTCACTCGTGTGATGTCACTCGAGTCTTGAGTTATAAAAAATCACAGTATAAATGTGGCTATAAGGTGGCGGGTGGTCCACATTTTTTCTAAAGTATAACACATATGATTATTGGTATCTATATTTTTATTGACTAAAAAAAAATACATTTTTCGTGTTTACTTAAAATTAAATAATTTACTCTACAAAAATTAATGTAAAAAGATCAGATCTTTACACGTGACACTTTTTTTTTGACTCTAGTGGCCTTTATTTGAAAGTAGCTTGACAGGAAATAGGGTAATGTCACCAGGCCTGGAGTCAAACCCACGACTAAGGCCCCTATATGTGGGTTTTGCTTTGCCCCTGCACCACCACAGCACCCCCATGTGACTCTTATATAGATGAACTGAATATTTAAAAGTGAATTTTTTTCACTGTGCCATGTGTTGTCTTTGAATTATTTCCATTGTAACACCTAGGACCAGAGCAAATTGGGGTTCACAATGTCAGTGACTGGTTGGCATAGATTCTGGTTAAGTCAATTTACATCTTCCCTAACTGAACTGGGGGAAAAAAAGAACTGCAGATTTATTTTCAAAGTCCACTATACTTCTCAAAGAGTGAATGTATTTTACATGTAAATGAGGAAAAAAAATACAAGCAAGTTAAGTAAAAGGATCAGAACACACATGAACCTCCTACACATGCATGTAGTGACAGCGGACGATCGCTTCTGTTGTTGACTTTATATCAGTTCCTCATACCTACCATGTATGTAAAAACTGTGGAGAGGGGCACTGACTGCATAATGCTGCCACAAACTTACAATGTTTCTCAACGTATTCCAAGGCCTATATTAGTACATAGATGATGCCCTTGCCAATCAGGAAATATTTGTACTGAAGAGTTCTGAGTGCCACACATGAAAGAACGACTTGATCTAGAAACACACTGAAACAAAACCACAAACAGACCAAAAAAACAAACTGAACTTAAAATTCATCAACTTCAACCTCAGGACTTTCATTTTTTTTAACATTTTAAGTCTACCCATGGAGAAACTTGGCTGAACTGTTTACAACTCTGAAGTGTGATATATCACACCCAAAAACTACTGCAATGCAATTACCAGAGGAAGCACCTGCAACTTCATAAAGCAATAACCACACATTTGTAAAGAATGATGGAAATGCATGATCTAAAACCGAACTTATATGATGATGAAAGTGATAAGTTTACAATTACTTTGACTCCTTGTGACTTTTACATGTTCCAAAACTAGCATTTTTTTCATATCACTCAAATTTGTGCTTGAAATAAGCATAAATTTGAAATTCTAGCAACTTACACATTGATAGTTCATGGCTGATGCACTTTACAGATTAATTGAAAGTTTTTTTCACTACACTTGTGTTAAAGGTTATTAACACAGACAAATTCAATATTTATCATTATCATGATGTTCTCTAAAAAGCTTTAGACAACATGTGACAGTCAGTGAAGGTATTTCCGTGAATTAAGCGTGAGCCAACTGTGGTGGTCTTGTGGTTTGTATTTGAGAATATAAGCAGCTCTGCTATGTTTCATATATGACACATTCATGAAGATACTGAGAATGTATTCTGACAAATGGATTATTTTTTTAGCCCTGTGGCTTACATCTGTTTCAAGTAAGTCATTTGTTAAGCTAAAATGTATTTCTTAAAATTTCCACATGTATGTTTAACATTTTAAAACATTTTGTTTTAAATATGCTTGTAAGCACAATATTGAGCTCTGATTAATTACCAAACATTTCTTAAAATTAAAATGTAAAAGTATTTGCAATAAGTGTCAAATAATATATTTATCTTATACTGTATTATATTGTGTGGCTATCAGTCTTAAAACATTAAATGTCAGTGGAGATATGATGACAGTGCTTTCTATTGTAAATGGTTGTGTAATGAAAGGTTTTCAGTGCCTTAAATATTCACTCAAATGAAGTTCACATGTTTCCCCTACATGTTGCTTTGTGACCATTACATATCTGCTGCTTATCAGACATGAAGAGATCCTGCCTTAGTTTTATTGGCTGTGTTTGTTGTATTATTTGCCCACAGTTTTTCACTACGTTGGATCTTTTTCATTTGTGCTCATTTTCCACATTAGCCTTTTTCTTTCCCAGATAGATAATCTGGCTGACAAACACAATAGTTAGAATTTATTAGTTGCATGCATATCTATAAAAATTGTTTTCATGGGTCAGGTGGGTGGTTGTTTATCTCAAACTCGTAAACTTTAGAGAGCTTCTGGTTCACAGATCAGAGTACGAAAGGTAGCTTGACATGATCTATATGCAACATAAACATAGTAATGGAAGTGATAGATTCCAGTCTCACAAGTGGACTACGCAAACTGCATTCGCCAGCAGAGATTTCACTGGAGACATCACTGATAAGAAACTTCTTCCATTGAATCCTCACACCATCATTGTCATGAAGTGGTGTGAGTGGTGAGGGAGAACACAGGCAGGACCCAGGACGTTGATGAAAAATTAATTTTAAGAATGTGACAGCTCACACAGTCCAAGTAACAGGCAGCACGGCAGAGCAGAAACAATGGCTCAACACCGGTAGCAACTGAATAAAAACTGAGACGAGAACAGCAGCCGACACAGGACAAACTGTTCAACTGTGACAACCGAGACGAACAACATGAGGTTTGACAAACGACCAGGACGTGACAAGACATAGAGACAACAGATGGACATACACAAAGGATAATCACTGAAACAAGACACACCTACAACCAAGCCGGAGAGACAGGACATCACAGAGACTCGCAGGGAACAGAACTAAAGATAAACACAGAAACCTAAAGAAACACACCGGTAAAAAACTATAATCCTGATAATCATGCATGGGCCTTTATGGATCCTCATGATTGCCAAAAACGTGACATTCAAACCCAGAGTCTTTGTTTGTATGTTTTGACACTTAGTTCGATATAAAATATTTACCGCTCACAGCCTCTTCACATATCTCTACCTTACAATTTTCGAACTTTATAGTTCACATTCTCAATACCTCCTATTTAGGTGGACAATTTATTAAGAATATTTGTAAACACATATTCTAATTTATTAAATATGAGTTTATTTGACAAACTGAAACTGAGTTGATTATTATTTATTTCTTTAGATCTGTTTCATGAAACTGTTGCAATTCATCCAGGTGAAGGAGTCTGTAAGACACATAAAATCAGCGCTCTGCTTGGCTCTTCTGTCGTCTTGCCATGCAACTTTTCATCAGATAACTCCAGCTGGGTTGAATGGACTCAAGAAGATAAACAAAATGTGGACCTGGTGCGTCTCTCACCTAAGGGTCTCATTCTTTACCTGGACCCCAGATCTGGGAGAGTGAAAACGTTTCCCCTCCAGGCTTCAGAGAGGAAATACTCTATCATCATTGATGAGCTCCAGAAATCTGATATAGGTTCTTACTACTGCAGGCAGAGCAATGAATGCATTGAAGTGAAGTTGTCAGGTATGCTGTTTTTCTTGTACCTTAAATTTATTCTGGTATCAAATATTTTTATTTTCTACATCAGTAAATTGTTTATTTGAGCAGTGGAAAAGTACTGAAGCTTATTTTTATTTACTACCATCTATTCAAGTAAGCAGTTCTCAAAACTATCTTGCAGTAAAGTTTTTTATTTAACAAGATTCTCAGCATTTAGGTTTTTGTTTCAGTGAACTGATAACCTTTAAGCTATTCTAACAAAAAAAGGAAAATAATTATTTATCTCCAAATGCAGAGAGTAGCTTAGTAGTTTTTAAACAAATAAATATTTTTTTTACTCTGTCTTGAGAAAAGGGTTTCTGTAGGGGAATGGGAGGAAAGACGACTGCCCAAACTACAATAACTTGATTGATTAGAATTACCTAATGCATTAAACCTTGAAGGACAGATGTGGGCCACAATTTTTACTGAGGAAACCTTCATGGATCAACATGAAAGGAACTAAAAATATTTGGTGGAATGACTATTGAAAACACAAATCTACATTGATCGTCACCACAGTAATGTTTTTAATAGTAAAATCAAAAGATGTTTTTAATATACGTAATCTAAAGACAAGTCAAACTACACATCTGCCTCAAGAAATAAAGACATGAAAACAGAAAAAAAAACTCAATTTGAACAGTTAAGATTAAGCATAAAGAGTGTGAGAAAAAAAAGATGTGTGTTTCGATGGGTCCAGTTCTCACTTCTGTCATTTGGAAAATCATTTTCTGCACCCAAACACTGCAGTTTTCTCTCATCTTACTTCCATTTCATATCTATGAAGAAAACAACATACGCTTTTGCTTAAGGAATTGCATATTAACACATTTTCCTGAATTATGGAGCTTACTTTATGATTTATTATTAGAATATTAGAGCAGAACAACAAAAGACACAATTTGGGCTTAATGAAAGTGTTTGTTTTAAAAGCTATTTTTAAAACAAGCCTCTTTTTATTGAGACACATACATACATACATACATACATACATACATACATACATACATACATACATACATACATACATACATACATACATACAAGCATGTAAAATGTGCTTTTTGAGACATTGACTGTTACTGAAGAGTTTGTTGAGTTGGTGCCTATGATGGACACAACAACAGCCGAGGACATGTTCGGGTCTGTCGTTGCTGCCCTGGACAGTTGGACTGAACTGGTCCCGCTGTCAGCATCGCTACAGACGGCGCACCATCCATGATCGGAAAGAAACTTTGTCACGACACCTGGTCGTGACAAAGTTCAGAGAGAAAGTGCAATTAATGGAGGAGATCGTTTCTGGACATTTCACTGTATTTTGCACCAGGAG
>CAEGAF010116145.1:0-32295 GCA_903067075.1 Micropoecilia bifurca
CCACAAATGACCATGATGGGAGGCCATTCATCTCACTCCTTCGGCCGCCACAATGAAATAAATCAAGAATTTTTTTTTCCCCCCCCCCCCCCCCCCCCCAACATTTATAAGCTGGTTTTATGAGCTTATAAATCATTTTTGTTTGGCCAATAGGTGCAACGTCCCAAGCAAAACTGAAGTAAATAATTCTATTATTTAAGATGGGGTTTTTATGTCAATATTGAGACCAAGTTAAAGCAAACATAATTTCAGAGCTGAGAACCTCACATGACATTTGCCCATGGCCTGATTATCATGCTATTTTAGTTTCACTTAACATAAGTGGCCTGACCAAACCAGGAAATGCAGTCAGCCAAACACTCACAGAATCAGGCTTTTACAAAACTAAATTATTTTCTATAGAATACCTTAAGAGTCTAAATGAATCCGCGTTGGTTGATGGAGTGTGAAATAAAATTAATTTTTATTTTGTTTTGTTTTTCCACAATTTAAAGCAGTGAGAGCTACTTCAACCGAATAAACCCATAGAACCATCAAAACAGAAATTGGTGCAACAAAAACAACAACACACAGCTTGGTACCTCTTTACCTTCACTCCCTTCTACTTAATGAACAATTACCAAAAATAATATAAATAATATTTTTCGATTTAGCGATATGAAAGTCTATGCAAATGTGCCTTTCACAAAAAACGAATGATTTCTCAGAGGAATTACCTTACTCATTTGTTTTAGAAAATAAGCAACCAAGGCAAGTTAACTAGTAATCAAAACACTCAGAGGCAAACGATAAGTCAGTGTTACTCTTGTCTTTTTTTAAGGGTTAGGGTTTAAGTAACTAATCCCTATTAAATCGCTTACCAGTTCATTATTACTTAAATATTTCCTTCAATATCCAATTCACAGCACAAAAGGCGTGATACAAATCAAAATTCAATCAGCAGAACCGCTAATCAAGTACCACAAAACTGATCATATAGCAATAATATCGCATAAATCGTTTGAACTCGCTTATACAGGCGATCCGAGTTGAAAAGCTATAGACACAACATGTATGTGTAATAATAAAAAAAACAGGCATCTGTCAGTAGGGGAGACGACAGTCGACAGCTAATTTCATCTTTTTGACAGCTGGGAGTTACTGCAAACCCAAACAGAAACATGGACACAGCACTGCTCGCGTTGCACAATGTAAATCCATCTCCTGTAGGCCTCAACTGCGCACAAAAATGCGACACTGCCTCCATCTGTGGCCGTAGCATCCTGGAGATTTACCGTTCAACTGACCAAGAGGACCGTTAAAAGTCCGCGACCCGGACAGAAATCCGCAACAACACACAACACAGCTCGCCATGTTTAAATCCGCTTCTCATTTACACGTCTTACCGCGGTTACAACCCCCCCCCCCCCACCCTGCGTTTATACCGCTTTGACGCCAGCTCGTTTTAAGACAAACGCAGTCGTTATTTGTGCTGTTTAAAGACATGATGACGGCCATCCCCCCCCCCTTTTTTTTTTTTTCCTTTCGGAATTTCGTTTTCTCCCGTAGACATCCGGCTAGCAGGACGAACCTGTAACGGCTGCCTAGAATAAGCAAACGGGGTCGTCGTTTTCATAACATATTTGTTAACGAGAACGGAAATAGTAAAGAAGAAATGTCTTAAAAAATATAATGTGACATAAAATCCCCCCCCCCCCCCTCACCACCACCACCACGCAAAAAGGCTTCTTACCTTTTAGCCTATTTATTCGGGAGCAACTGTTGAAACGAACTCCGTTCAGCTTCGTCCCTCCTCCTGGTTCTCTGGAATCGGACTGAGCGAGCGAAGTGGGGGCCTGGAGCCGCTGACGACACCGCACGGAGCGGTCACGTGTTCACCGGGAATCACCGGTTATAACGTAGAAAATTATGAAAATGTCACGCATTCAATGACACGACGACGGGGGCGTTAGTAAACGAGGTCGCCTGGTTGTTTAGAGGGAACACGGAGGTCAAATAAAAAAATCTACACGAACAAAACGTTGCAGCAGAAAGATCTAGAAAGACATGGACACCCGATGCAGTCACGTGGTTTATTATCACCAACGTAAACTTACTGATATAACGCACAGCATAGTGTTTATAAAGTTATTTACGTTTATTCACTGCATTTAGGGGGGGAAAGGAAATTAAAATTACTCACTCGCTACACAATTTATTTTTAAAATACACAAAAAAGATAAAGGCATATATGAGTTCCCACATTCCCATTATGTGTTTATTATTTGTTAAAGTTATAGCCAGCGGTGGACTTTTTTCACAAGCAAATGTAAATTGACAAAAAATAAAATAAACCCGGTGGTTAATGAAGTGTCCGCTACTGGCTTTTAGAATAAAAGTTTTAAACGAAAAGCCTCAAGAAAAAGTGTCTGCCACTTTTGTGTATATTTAGGATAATGACATCAAGAAAGGCACAAGAACTGAGCTGGTATTTATAGTTTCAGAAGCAGTAAGTTTAAGCTTCACATTTAACTTCCTAAATCCTAAATCAAATCCTGTTTGGTTTAGGATTTGACTTTCACAACCTTAATGGAAGTGATTGTGGTTCAATTTGATTTAAATACCAAGGAAAACAACTATGTTTGTAAGCAGACTTTAAAAGTGACAAGATGGGAATGATGGCAAGGAGGCCTTCGAACTTCAAAGTCCTAAGAGGTGAAAGGTCAAAAATACAAGACAACATTTACAAAAAAAAGTTTGTGTGGAATTATAAAACATATTTTATTGCTGCAATTCTTTTCATTTGATTAGTTTGGCAGATTCCTGTGTGATTTCCAATCACAAACAAACTTCTTGGTTAAATTAAAGTAACATTTTAACCTTTAAATCAGCCTAAGTATGAATACATAATATTTCCCACAAGACTGGTGGTGCATGTACTTCAGCCCTCCTGTCTTCTATCATTTTCTGCTCTGCTTTGGTCCTCTTCACAAATCACTGCTGTCTTAACTGCCAAGGGTTAACTAATTTGTGAAAAATGATCTCCTGGGTCCTTCGGGTTTTCTGGGCAGACTCTGGAGGGCCTTTGGCCTGGAAACGCCTCGGGAGCCCCAGAACGAGCTGGAGAGTCTCGCTGGACGAGACGAATATCTGGACTCCACGACTCCTCCACGACACATCAGTAAAAAACAGAGGGATGTTGTTTTGACTAGGAACAAAAATAAACACCCTTTTAATGGTTTTCAATTAGCGTACAGAAGGTTTATTGCTGGTATGTTCACATAAAAATAAATCACTCATTGCAATCATTTACTAAAACATTAATTTGCATATTTTACACTAATCATGTGCCCATCTTCAACCCAACTAGCCGATGTTTTCAATTAATGATGTTAAATGACGGCATTGGGTTTGATTTAGTTTGATATGAGAGCTCTTTGCTTCATAAAACGTTCAGCAACAACAAGGTAAAAACAAATAGTCCTTCTAGTTTCTGATAAGTCCCTGTTTGTGTGTGGAGAACCTTTCAGCACAAAAGAGAGTGAGGCATTATCCCAGATGATGGAATAGATCACGGAAATGGTGTATATGGCTCATGCCCACAATTTTTACCCAACAAACAAATGCTCTGCTTCTCGTCTAGAGAAAATGACTCTATAGGAATGTGGGACTTCAAAGCTCTTGTTTACTTTCAATGGCTAGCATTTTATTCTGGCAGTAGAATTACATACTAACCCCATCTTATATGATAGATGCAAAAGAGCCCATTGTCATTGACGTTTCATAAGTCATGGCCATAACTGATGCAGTAAATCATGGTCTTTCTACACAGCTCCTGTTTTTCAGCTAGATGTCATCCCGTCTTAGCAAGACAATCAAAGCAAATTTTGTTGTACATTCAAATACTTGCTATGTAACCTCTGATATCTTGAAAACTACTGTTTATGGTGGCGGCAACGAATCAGATTATCCAATTCTGTCTTGTTGATGGTGCCATAGGCCTGGGTGTAGCTGCCTAATTTGGCCCTTGGGTCACCAGCGGCAGCCACATTGCAGTTGTTCTGAAACACTTTCTTGCTGAAGCGCGGTGGCGGACGAGCTTCACGAGCCTGAGAACTGGAGCGTTGGTTCTGCATACACAGAAGTGGACATGATTTTGTTATTACTAGGTTTTAGAGAAAAAAACATTACTTAAAATAAGACATCAACACCAATACCAATTACAGAATCTTGTTGAAACATAGAAAGAGGTTGAAACATAGTTTAATGTTTTTCCAAAATGTGAAAAATATTTTTGTATTCAGCCTCCCCGCCCCCAAGTCAAAATTTTGTAGAACAGCATTTTGCTGCAATTAACAGGGGGAAGTCTTATGTGAACCTCTTCCTGCTCTCAAGTTTTTTTTTGCAGCATATAATCAGGTTTTCTTCCAGGATTGTCCGGTATTTAGCTCTATCCTTTTTCCTGTTAACCCTTATCAGCTTCCCTGCCTCTTATGAGAAAAAAAACACAGCATGACACTGCCACCCCCACACAGGCAGGCCAAAAAATATTTAAGTTTGGTTCCATCTTTCACATAAAATCCCAATAAAATCAATTGAAGTTTCCGATTCTGATTTGAAAGACGTCTAAGATATGAGCCTATACTTGCTAGGCACTATAACTATGTTTGCATATATAACGTAATGTTTCCACAATTCTGTTTTGGATAAAGCAGGTATAGAAGAGATAATGATGAGAGATGAGAGAGTTTACCAGTGGAGCTGAAGAGACATGCAACACAGCCGTTAAAAAGGCGTCATCTTTGCGAACTAAAGGGTTGTTTTGCGTTTGACTGAGGCTCCAGGAGAAGGAGCGGTTGTGAACCACGGTGGCCGAGCGACCCCTCTGGAGAATCTGGTCCATGGACTAGTAAAAAGAAGGTAAAGAGCGAGGCTCAGATTGAAATACCATTGAAGGAAATACTCTGACATAGACAAATCAAGATAGTAACACAAAACGTGGCGCTAGAGTAAACAGCGGCGTCGCTGAAGAACGCTGCTGCTTACTATATTAGAGTCGTTGCTGTCTGCTGATGGTGTAGCTGGGATTCTTGTTCTGGTTTGTCCTGCTGAGCTCCTGCTGGTTCTAGAAAAGTGAGGGGTCCAATTAAAACCGCCTGAGTGGAGAAAAGACAAATTTCAGTTTACCCCTCTGAGACAACGTGATGTCACACTCTATGTTAAAGAGACATATGAGTGCTAAGAGACAATTACTGAAGCATACAAATATATTTTTGAACACTGTAAACCGTGGGAGGTAGCAAAGAAATAAGTTGTCATACTTGAAGTGTGAGCTATGGGGTTATATGCAGGTTTTCCTAAGCGGTAACCAGGCTGTGGACTCGTCTTCTCCCTTGTGGATGGGTTAGACGCATTGGCAGCCTCTGTTTTAGTGACCTCCAGGTGTGAAGGCTCATGGTTTGTCTCGCCTGTCTCCTCATTGTGCGTTTTCCTCTCGTTGTTGTGGGATGCTGCAGCTGCAGGGCCTTTCTCTTCTTTATCACCCTTCCTTGAACTGGGTTTCTCCTGGCAATCTCCACCGGTTCTGTTGCTTGGTAGCCTCAACGTCCCTTGGTGTGTTCTCCTTTCCAGCATCATCTAAAAGGAATTTGGAAGATTGAACCTTTGACCAAATAAACTTTAAGCATATTATATGACATACAGGGTTTTTATTTCAGTAATGTTTTAATCACCTCGTATAATTTGTTGCGGTACTGAATCACAGATAATTGCACGTTGTCGTCCACTCCCAAGACTACATCGTGGTTGAGAGCTGGCTCTTTGGCTGGGTTATGGAATCTAAGGAGGACAGGGGGGAACTGCATTTTAAATATTATTTTCATCATTAATATTATATACAGGTGAGATGTTATTAATGACTATTGCAACAGAAACAGAATTTCTGATTAATCCACATTTTTTACACCGATCTCTTAACCACTTGTCATCATCATTGGTCTAACCCCTTTGATATTTAGCATATCATGTGTGTCAGATGTGCAAATCTGCTGCAGTGAGATTTCATCTGACTGACCAAATACATTACAGCACTTATTTAATTATATGTGACAGTGTAAAAAGCCTTAACATAAATGGGTCTTTTATTGCACTTTAAAGGCAAAAAGACATCTATAATCTATACATCAGTAATACAGCTGGAGAGCAAAGAGCTAAGAGAAATTAGAGACCACAAATAATCAAAGTAAGCAACCAAAAGAAGACAGAGATTCCTCAACAATAATTTCCCCACGCAGAAAATCTCAGCTCTCCCATTGTAGTTGCATTGTAAGTTTTAATACCTGGATACATATGGGTGATGAAGAGCCTGCTCTGCCGTCAGCCGCTTGTCCGGGTTAAAAACTAACAAACCCTTCAGCAGGTCGAGGGCATCGGGAGGCGCAAACGCCTTGAGGAGATCCTCCAAAGGCACCTGTGGTCTGGTGATAGACAAGTATGTCATGAGTCAGATATTTAAAATAGATAAAATTACACAGCAGAGGACATGACAACAACTCTGAGGTGTTCAAATAGAAACATTTAATTATGTTTCTGCACCTGTGCTTCCAGAGAAAAGAACAAGTAATGTATTTACAGATGCATATCAAATCTTTCCAGATTTTCTAAAATAATAATAATAATAATAATAATAATAATAATAATAATAATAATAATAATAATAATAATAATAATAATAATAAATAAAAGCTTGCATAATTTTTTGTCTTCCACTTTACAATTGTGCACTGCATTTTGTTGGTCAATCAAATAAACTTCTAATAAAAGGTATTGTATCTTCTGAATCTAGAATAAAATGTCAAGGGGTGTGAATGCTTTTGCAAAACACTGAATACCACAATAACAACAAACCTGCCATATACTGTATATTAGAGACAAAGTTCTCCTAACTTCACACAGAATTAATGCAATTTGCAATCACTGGAGGTTACTATAACACATCTTAATGTACACAACATATAAAAAGTCAAAGTCTGTTGATTTATGTCTCCACAAAACAAACAAACACAGTAAAAAAAAAACCAAAAAACAGTCTTACTTCAGTAACATTCTCTGAATGACAGAGGATCCGTATTCAGACTTCATGGTGAGAATATCTGGAATAACAAATGTATTTATTCAGTCCAAACAAAAAAAAATACGTTGTTGAATATGTGACATTTTGACATTATATCTGCTACCTTCTGGGCTGGGGTGAGGTATGGCTCTAATGATCTTCTCTACTTGGTTGATGGTCGAAGTTCCAGGAAACAGAGCTTTTCCAAGCAGCATTTCTCCAAGGATGCAGCCGAGGCTCCACATATCCACACCGCTGGTGTACCTTTGGACAAGATTACAGTATAAGAGATTAAAGCGTAAAGTGTGATTAATCTGTAATGCTCCTTCTTTCCCGAGAGTCAAGAAGACCAACAGTGGTTAAAATATCTTACAAAAACGTGGTTAGATTAAAAATAAAGCTCTCTGTGCCATTTAAAGCTAAGCTAAGGATTTCATTTAGGGGTTTGTCTGTCCCATAAAAATCACAAAAATGCTTTGACATTCGCGATGTCCTGTAGATGTATTTCCACTCTAAGTATGAATACTGTCTTGATTTTTTTTTCCACCCAATTCTTAAGCTTGTTCTTTGGTTAAAGACAGACATAAAAGCTATGTTTCTCTTCAAATAAATTAAACTGAAAGAAAAAAAAAGGCCAGCTTGGATGCAGTTTGGATGGTGGCAACAGATGCTCATCACAGCTGATACCTTGTTGATCCCAGCAGGATCTCAGGAGCCCGATACCACCGCGTTGCCACATACTCCGTCAGAGCCGGGTTCCCACTGTCCTCCTGGATCTGGTTGAGAGTTCTTGCTAAGCCGAAGTCACAGAGCTTGACGACGCAGTCGTTGTCCAGAAGTACGTTGGAAGGCTGCGAACATAACAAATTCAGAGTGATCTCAGGCCGTTTCACGGCACAGTCGCTTCAAACAAAAAGAAATATGGATATGTTTAAAAAGCGCCTCACTTTTTCATCTCTGTGAATAACGTTCCCTGAATGGAGGTACTTGTTGGCCTTGAAGAGCTGGTACATAACGTAACGCTTGTGAACGTCCTTAAGAAGGGAGCCTTTCTTAATCACAGCATATAAGTCAGTTTCTGGGAGAAAAGCAAAGAGGAAGAGCGACAGCTTACAGCTGTGGCTTTAAATGCATAATGCTGTCTGTGTCTGAACAGAAATTCTCATTCTGGTTTTTAATGTAAAAGTGCAGATGTTTAATGTGGGTGGATGGATAGAAAGATGGAATGAGAAGGTCACCCTCAAAAATCCTCCAAATGTCCTCCTGTCATATTGTTAAGTTTTAATAGTTCATATTTAATAAGACAATTTATACGTACTAATACATACCCATGTACTCAAAGATGAGATAAATGTCTTTGTCATTTTGGGCTCGGATGACATTTAAGAGTTTGATGATGTTTGGATGATCTCCGAACTCCTGCACAGGGATTATTGTTTTTAATAGCAGAATCACAGAGAGCGCGGCACAGATTTTCTCTGACCTGTAATAAGCAGCAGGTAACGCAACAGCAAAGTGTAATAGAAACAACACATAAAGTGTCCAAATTGTTACAAAACTTCCACCATAAAACACAGCACTGGAGAAGTGACGCAGCGCAGGGAGAGATGAATTTGGCCCCATGAAGCCGATTTCACCCAAGGACAAAGAAAAACTTGTTTCTTATAAATCTTTCTTATAAACAATTATCTGAACACGATGACAGGAATTACAATATCACATTACAGTTTATGGTATCACGTTCCAGACAAATGAATTATAAATTAACCGTTTCCTGCTAAGCCGAACATTTTGACCCACATTTTTAATGTGGCGTACATTAGACAATGAAACAGGAGACTAATTTGATAAATAAGTGTCGACGTATCAGACACACGTCTGAATATATTTTAGGCTGTATATCTCCTTCAAACGTCAATATGATTGTTACCTGAAGGAACATGATTTCTCTGAATGTCCGCTGTAGAAACAGAAAAGGAAAGAAAACTGCATTCATGACGTGAACTTCACAGGCAAGATGATGCAATGAACTGGGCAAACACAATCCTCCTGCTCTAATTAATAATTAGCTGTCTTCCCTGAAGGTGAAGGTCATTTATACAGAGAGGTTGTATCGCAGATCAGAAGCTCTAGTCTGAGACAGACAACAGTCCTGGCAGTCTTATTCACATCACAGAATAATATCATAACACTATATTATTTCTATGTTTTCTGGTTTTATTTGAATTAAAATATGCAAGAGCAGCAAGAGTGCTTTGTGATCATCTTATGATCATTTACATTCACAATGAAAGACAGTTTTACCCACCTGCGCATCTGTCCTGTTTCTGAAGGCATCAAAGATTTTTTTCACTGCCACAGTCTCCCCCGTCTGTCGGTCGACTGCTTTCCATACAATGCCATAGGCCTAAAACAGGAAGAACACTTCGTCAAACTGGTTCTCACACTTCCACTTTTGAGTTAAAAAACCTTTTTGTACTGCCATCCAAGGGCATCTGCTATAAATGTAAAACAAAATGTGCACCAAATGGGAATACAACACCAGATTTGTTTTTATTTTGAATTAAAAATATTTAAATTCAGTTGCATGCATTACAGATCTTTAAGGTACATTTTATGCTCTAGTGGTAATCTCCCACTGGGAAAGATAAACTTTCCAGGACACAAAACAAAGGATGGATTAGTTAACAGGCCCCTGGACACCAGACATGTCACAGGTCCCCCATGCTTTGTTACACAAGACAGTAAGAATGAAAGAGAAGCAAAATATCTTCAACTGACATGGCTCACTTTTAGTTTTTTGTTTGATTCTGATTGTTCTTGATTTGGTTAGTTTTCCAACTTTTCACTCTCTGATCCCCTTTATGATGGTCTTTAATGTCTGTTCAGTTGCTTGGATTCTTATGTCGTATTGCATCATTCTGGAAATATCTAATTGTTTAGGGAGTTGATTTATATTAGGTCCTGTTTTATCAAAGTAGGTATCAAGGCATAATTATATGGAAGTACTTGTCAGAGTTGATGGAAAGATAAAAGGAGCAAAAATACAGGAAGAAAGCATGTCAGAGGCTGCAAAAGACTCAACACTGGGGAGGAGCACACTAGCGGAACAAGTCAGCGTCGGGCCGGGGCCAATTACCAGGCCCCTAACAAATCATCGGGCCCCTTACGTGCATCGACTGCACTACTGGAAACTGTAAGAAACTGAAATTATTTAGGGGTGGGGTGGTGGGGGGGAGAGTAGTGCTGCATTTGTCTTGATTTTTGAGCCCAGAGAAACAGGAGGTCAAGCATAACACAGGCAGGGCATCAGAATACAGTGTTATTGTACTGAGGCCAGCGGATCAGATTCACACAACACTGGAGGTTTAAGTATGACGAGCTTAGGCTCGGATAGTAGTTTTTTTTGCATTAGAAAAATCATGTATGCTTCTTTAAATCTACTTAGAGTGTTTTTAACTGCCCTTTGGTCTGATCCCTCACAGCCACAGCGCCACAGGTCATATGCAAACAAGTTGAACAGATGGGGAGCATGAGTCATAGTCTCTTCTAGTTTGGAGAAGAGAGCATCAATTTGCAAACCTCTGTGAAATGAGAATGGCAAGAAACCAGTCAGTCAGAGTTTCTGTGTTTGCCACAAGTAAGAAAAACAAAAGTCTAACATCAGCTGATCTGCTAGGAGAGAAAACAAACCACTTTCTTGCAACACTGGTGTTAACTGCGGACCATAAGTCTAGAGAATCTGAGGAATTTTCTGCAACGTGATTGCACAGGAAAGCCTAAAACTATTTGCTTAAAAGGAAAGTTTCCCTTAATGTCATACATTCCCTTTGCTGTTGGAGATCATTGCGTGGATCAATGATCTTCAATAAATAACGCAAATCATAGTTAAGAAAATTATAGAACATTCTTACCCCTTTTCCGATTCTCTTCCTGATTTCATATCTGAGAAAAATGTGCTCCTCCACTTCTGACACTTTTACTGACTCAAACTTTTTGCTCATTTTTTCTCTGTGCATCTGAGCCAGTGCTTCACATAGAAACCAGCATCTCTCTCCTGGATTATTCCTGCGGGCAATGAACCAAAAGTCAAATGTGCGACATTCACCCGTTTCGCAGTTTATATGTTATCAATGCAACAGTGGAGAACTACGGTGGGATTACCTGGCGACTCTCTAGCGACCACCCAGCTCAGTCTCCACTCTTCACAACTCCATTTGCTGCCCGTCGGGTAAAATGTTAGCTTCCATTTTCTTTCAGCGACTGAAAAACTCTCTCTTTGGTATAATTTCAAATTTTCAGTGTTAACCCCCCGCTCCTACCTAACGTTTGACGTACATTGCTCCTTTACGTCGGTTTGTGACTACTCGTTGTTATAGTAACAAAAACGCGACTGGTTCTTATGATTCTTAAAGGAGCCACAGCATTTTTTTTACCGTGCTAAAAGTGCACTGTAAAGTAAAGTCTACTTTTTATACTCACCGACTTTGATACATTTGGGAGTGCTTAATATTTATTAAATCACAGCTATTAAGTGTGTGGCATAGTTAATTTCAAAACTTTCTACAGTGCAGGATCTTCATTATTATTTCAACCACAACCAAAGTAAAACTATCAAAATGTTCAACAGTGGGAGGTTTGTGTGGGAATAAAGATCTAAGATTGATGAAAATGTATTCTTTGTCTAATCTTTAAGTCTGAAGTATTACTGAATTTGCAATAGTTGGTAGTTTTCCAAGTTTTCAAAGCTTCATACATGCTTATTTTTGTGACATATTCCTTTCCTCTACTTTAAAACAACAAAAAAACTATTTCTTGAGCAAATATCTGAAATTTCCTGAAATTTCCTGATTTCAGTTGACACTGAAAGGCCGGTTCTGGAGCAGCATTTTTTCTTCCCTGTTGAAACCCTCTCAGTCCACAGTTGTCCAAGACTGCAGCTTCAATGTGAACAGCAACAGTTGTGATTCAGCATCTTCTCGGCTGTTGTTCTCTTTGCCGTCTTACATCCAATGTTTCCCTTCCATTTGAGAGACAGTTTGGGTCAGGTAATAAAAACTCTGACACAACTGTGTATTCTTATCAGAAAATAATACCTCCCGCCCTCCAGAAAAATACCCATCATTTGGAAGGCCATGCCAAAGCTCTCTGCTAAGTATCCCCACAAGTCTGGTCTGCCCCATCAAAGCAACATATTTAACTGATCTCAACCATGTCTAGTCAGAACTATGCAGAGTAACTGAAGTTGCTTGGAGAATATTCAATTATTCATAGCACCCTGAACAAGGGAGGTCCAGATGCATGCTTAAAAGCATATGCACACGTATTCATTTTAGATGCATTTAGTTGTTCCATCTTAGTAGCACTGGCTAAGACAACTATGGTATTCTTTTCACTGTGGTTTTGCAAAATTCACTTTGAAAATATCCTTGTTAACCTCTCAACATTGACACGCCGAAAAACAGATGAGATTTTTTTTAAACTTTATTTCTATAAAGGTGTTACATGCTTTCATTTAAAAATCAACACTACTATATACAATGATACATTTTAATAAATATGTCCTCCTCAATGGTGTTTCAAGGCTGAAACATATTTAGCCAGCAACATGAGTTTTTCTCCGTAAATTTCACCTCTAACTCTGCCTTCTAAAAAAAAACAAAAAAACTGGATTAGACATTCTACAGGATGAAAAAAATATGTAATCAAAATAAATCCTTCCCACTAAGCATGAATGTTATAACTAAATAGATGAAAAGTTAAATAATCATCAGATACGATTTAATCTTTTATTTTTTCTTTTTGCTGAGAAGTGATAAAATGTAAGATCAGCAGCTTAAGGCTGCTATTTTCTGTCTACAAATGCTTTTAGAGGACCCACACACAGAAAGAATCAACATGAGATGAAACGTGACAAACACAACAAACCCAAAGGCTTTAAAACACACACAGGACACTCTTAAAATAATGTATAGACTTCGGCTGCTGAACTTTTCTCAGAAACGATTCTTGGTTAATGCTTTGCCAAACCTGTAAACTGCCCTGACATGGCCAAACACAAAGAGCCAAAAAGAGGCAGAAGGCAGTAGGCAGCATGATGTACCAGAAACGGGGGATATTACAAGGCAGTGGAATGTAAACTGCGCCAAACCCAATAAAACCAGAAACTAGACTTACAGAAACTGGCAAGAGAGTGACTGAAAAACTGTTCCGATATAAGTTCACTCCGTGCCAGAATAAGCAGGGGAAAGTAGCGTTTTATTCTTTTTTAACTTAACCAGAGTTCCAAAAAGTTAAGATCTATGTTAGACAGAAGCTTTAGGAGGAGTGGAGGAAGCGGTTGAAGGCGTTGTAGGCCGATTCCAGATCGAAGAGCATCTGGCGAACCTGGTTATCATCCAGCTCATCTGAGGCAGACATGCTGCTAAGGGTGGTCAACCTGCAGGAGAAACCCCGTGAGACATGACTATATATTGTGCTTCTGCAATTTAAACTCTAACCTTGTTATACGTAAAGGGAACATAAATATCCACTAATTTTATGCAATTACATCCGGAGGTTTGCATACTTGTATGTGCGGCTTATTTAAATCACTCTTTTCCCAGAAATGACTGATTACACATCAAACATTTTCAGTTAGAACACTCAACTGTGTCCAGTTTTTACCTACCTATCTAAACCTCCAACCAGCAACATAAAAAAAGCAACAAAACATTTGGTACTAAACTGACCCTGGACTCTCCTAAAAGTATTGGAATAAAACCTGCAACTCACCAGAGGCTCACTTTGTCTTTTGCCTCAGAGTCTGGAGGCATGTTGCTCATCCTGTTCATGGTTTCCATCAGCTCTCTCAGGTCTGGTTGGATCTGTAGTCATGAGAAGTAATCACCATGAGAAAATGTCCACTTTTGACCTTTATGCAGATTGCAGGGTTAATATGTGTGTAAAGACAGAATCACCTCATCCATGGCTCTGATCTCCAGTCTCAGCTTGTCCATAACAGTGATGAAGAGCTAAGGTTCACATATGGTGGGAGATGAGACAATGTTAAGGATGTGTTAACTTTACCTTTGACAGCGGTTTCTAGTTTCCAATATTCTGCCAGTAGCTCATGTGACCAATGGTGGAGTAACAAGGGAATAGTAATAGTAATCTCCACTCTCACTACAAAATAGCTAGATATAAATTTACTGTTTGATACAGTGGTTGAGAGAAAAGACATACGGAAACTATATCTGCGATGCAACGGTTCAGGTTGCCCTTATCGTCTTTGATGGTGATTGGTCGATCTTCCTTAATCCTCTCCATTGCAAGTGGGCAGTCAAGCTAACACAGACAAAATAACAGAGCGGGAAAAATTACCACAAAGCAACAGTTAGAAATGAGTTAAATAACTCTGATGTTTACTCACTCTGTATTTCCTGCAGAATTCATCAATGGAGCCCACGTCAGAGCCTTGCACCTGTTTGAAAGCAGCTTTATATTGAACCAAGAGTCTGGAGCAGGACGCCGTGTACCTAAAAATACAATTTGCTCCAGATCAATGACAAAGATGCATATGTTTATACTTTAAGGCTAGGTGTTAAGCTGAAGTGGAACTTACTCGCTGGGGGATACGCAGTCTTTGATGTAAGCCTTCTCCAATGCCTGCAAGGTCTTTACAACAGCAAACAACTCGGCCATGTTGTCGTACCTTAAGAAACGAGATAAATCAAGTGTCACAGCAACGACCAGTTCAGCTTATCTTTAAGCATATTGAATCGATGCAAAGCTTACTTTTCTCGTTCCCGTGCGTTTTTGTAAAGTTTTACCTCCTGCAACATAAGAATGAATACATTTAAGTAACATTTTTAAAAGCATGTGGACTTTCAAGTTTGTTTTCATTAAAGTTTACACAACAATATTACAAAAAAACATTTACCTCATATAACTCAGGTTTGTTAGCCGGAGCTGTATGGAGAAAATTGATGAAATTAAGTAAAATACTGGAGATGACAAGGCAATGGATGACACTTCAGAGGTCCTGCTGAATTCATAAAAGATGCACTTCGGATTAATCTTACCTGCCCCGACTCCTCCACTGCCTGCTATCCCGTGGAACATGATGCTGATGTTTCAGATGTTAGTCTGAAAAAACATTTGTTATAGTTTACATATAAGTGTACCAAAAGCAATCAATTCTTCTTTCTATAACATTCTTTGTCTTAAGCCCTAAAAATAAAACTAAAATAAATTGTTCTTCGTTCTGCCATATGAGTGAAGTATTTATAGATCCTACCTCACTAAGGCCTTCCTAGGAATAGAAACTAATTTGTCTGGAAACTGGAAATGAATCCAAACCGATCGTGTTTTTTTAAGCATTGGCAGGAATTTGCAGCAGAAAAAGTTATTTTGTCTTATATCTTTACCAACGATCTCTGTTCTGAGACTATGAAACATGCGGTTTTCTGTTATGTTATTAACGGAACTAATGAACATTGTTGTCATAACATGACATTTATGAATAACTTCACGGTTTGATCTTCGAATCCTGGCCTGGTTAATAACAATGGAAATGTACAATATTCTTGGCAAGACACTGACATTTCCTGGAATAAATAACAACCATATTAATATATTCTTTTCAAAAAAGTGGATTATAAATTAAAAGTTTGTTATTTAAATAAAACTAAATAAAGTTAAATGTCGAAACAGTCGAAGCTAACTTGTTAGCACTTCCTTAATGCTTTTGTGCGACTGAGCTCCGATATTTATGTATTTTTAACAGATGAACGACACGTAAAGATCACGAACCATATTACTATACATTATAACTCCAGTGTATCTATTAATACGTCAATGAAAATGGTAAAAAGTTAAAAACTAGATGACATATTCCACTTACCTGTTCGATAAAATGCTATGACACAGATGTAAACACACCCTCAGACCAGGACCAGCATACGTCAAAATAATAGGTGCCCATTACGCCTCTGAAAAAAGCTCCAGAAGTGGGTATCTTTTCTAAAAAAAAGATAAACTGTAGGCATTTGGTGATATTCCATTAGATTTAACATCGCTAAGATTTATGTGACGTAAACACGCATGTTCAGCTTTAACCGACCCTTGTTTTTAAACAGGCAAAGGAAACGGGCAGCTCATTGTTAAGGCGGCAGACTCAAACTGAAATGAGTGAAAAGAAAACCTTTCCTTAATAAGAAACGTTTAATTTGTTTCCATCGTCCAGGTTGGTAAGTACGGAGAAAAAAATATATATATATTGGCCACGACTTAATAACGCGAGAGAGAAGATCGGAGTTCAGCTTACTGTGTCCAACTTTGGAGCAGTACCTAATTTTGCTGTTGCTGGAAAACCCCAAAAATATTTACCTTGAACTTTACGTGACAGTATTGAATAGATATTAACTTTTGAGACAATTCTAAAAGATTATCGCATTTCATGTTTAAATGTGCTATTCACAGCACATACCAGTTTTATGGGTTAATTGTTATTTTTACCATTTATGTAGGGGTTTCTTTTGAAAAAGAAATATAGCGAGTCGTTTGATTGGCAGTAATTCTGCCTTATTCTTAATATTTATTTCATCTTCTAATTTAAAGTGTTATTATTTATTCTGTTACATTTTTATTAGTTTCTTAATGCCGTAAAATGCTACTTTATTATGTTTTCTATCTTTTTTGTAGGACTTTAGAGTAGCTATATTATAAGCTAATCCAATGTTGCAAGTTTTTTAAAATTTTTATGATACCAAAATGTAGATCAATGACAACAATAAAAATTACAATAGAAAATTATTAAAAATTACTTTTTTTTAAAATATCTGCCTAGTGTTTCCTTATTTATGATAGCATGTTATCAGCTCTACATTTTATGTATGTTTATTGTGATTATTATTAAAAATCATAATAAAATAACAGTATTTTTGTTGATGAAAGTATATAGAGTAACAGCATACATTGATGTGCCTTTGAAGGATAAATGTAAACCCCTTTTTAATGTTTTTCAGATCATTTTCCATCATGAAAAAGGCAGCGCCGCAGCACTCTGCTCAGGAAGAATGTGGAATTTGGCTGGACATGGTGCAGCTGAAAGAAAAGGCTAAAAAGGTTATTGTTGGAGTTTAAAACACAAATGGAATTGTTACTTTATGGTCTTTATTTACTGTTTTTTTTAATTGCTCATTTTGTGTTCTTTTTTTTTTTTATTTCCCAGAAGCGCCAGGCCCGTCCTATCTCTAAACTGTTGAATCCCTTGGCTACAGGTGGAGGATACAGTTTGGCTGTAGCGCTCAACTTCACTCAGACTAAAATGGAGATGCCAAAAACTAAACAGAGTTCCATATCTGCTTTTTTTGCACCTAAACGTAGAGGTAAGCAGCCAGTAGCTGCCTGAAAGGGACGCATTTTGAATTGGTTATCTTCTAAGTACAAATACTATGAATAATGAAAATGATAACATACTAAGCAAATATCAGTTTCTCTATATCTTTGGCTTTTGTTGTCCTAATGTTTAATTTATCTTTTTAGCCGTCATGCAGTTTGTCTATCAGTCTTTCCATCTTTCCTTCTTTATCTACTTCGGTTGAAAAATCTGTCATAATGTCAGAGAACTTTAATTTTTACTTTAAGAATTGACCAAAAAAGGCCAAATGATTCTATAAATCTGTGATGCTAATGATAAATATGGTGGGAATCCTGTGTAGAAATCAGTATAAAGATAATAAGGCTGCAATGTGATGACTAGAATAACATATTTAAAATGATTTCTCCCCAAAAGTTCTCCACAAGATGTCTTCCACTGAAGCACTTAGCCTGGATCCAGGGCTGCCCTTGTCACCGTCCACCACAACCAGACCAGCAACTGTTTCGTCAGTGAAAAAACGAGCACGTGAAATATGTTCTGAAAACTTGGATTTGGAGTCTGATGCCGGTGTGGATTATAATTTGGAAAAGGAAAATGTGGCAGAGACCAACACAACCACACTGCACAATGAAAGAACCCACTATTCAGCTTCACTAGATGGTAAATCTGCAGAGTGTCAACGCCCTCAGTGCAAGCGCAGGCTCCTTGAGCCCTCACTGCTGGATGACAACAGTCAAATTGCTCCGCAGCCGTGGAGTCAGGATCCTCTGTTCACCTTTAGCGAGGACTCTAAGGACTTCAGCAGCTCAGAGTCGAATTTTATAAACAATATTCAGAATTCAAAGAGCTTTGGGAATCTAAAAGATATGGAGGGAAAAACATCAACTCAGAAACCTGCTGATAACTGTTCTCATTTAAAAGACGGGAAAGAAAACAGCAGATTAATCTCCTCCAAGTCTCCAAGTAAAAACATTCCTTTATCTCATCTTGGAACTCAGTCAAATCAGAAGTGGGCAGAGGTGAAAAACGTTTCGCCACAAATACCAACCGATCACTCGGGGAGCTGTCTCGTAAAAGAATCGCATTTTGACTCATTGTGGAGAAACGCAAGAGGCTCTCCTCTTAAGAAACGGCAGAAATGCAAGGAAGCAGACAAGGAAAGTTTGGTCACACTGTTCACTCAGGACTCAGAGGGATTCAGGGTGATAGCGCATCGAGGCCTCCAGACCAGGAGCCCAGTCATGGATCAGAGTAACCTGAGCCCTGGATTGGTGAGAAGTTACAAACCTGCGGAGGAGGAAAAGGAGGATGAAGATGATAACATGCTCTTTACCCAAGACTCTCAGGGTAATATGGTGATAAAACACTAACCAGGGCTTCTGTTCAAATCTGGAAGTTTAATTGAGTAATTATTATTGTTTTAGTTTTCACCAGGATTTTTCTTTTCCTCACACATCTGAATTTTTCCATCTACTAGCAAATATTCTTACAAGTCAGACCTGAGAGATATTTTCTTTATTTGAAAAATGACAAGGATTACACAAATTTATTGTAAATTAAACATTAGTTTCATGTATATTTCTCTCTGTCTTATGTTAGTGCTCTGTGCTTAATTTTATTACAAATTAAAGTGATGTACAAAGACATAACGAGTGCTAAATTATGCTATCGACAAATTGCATATTTGTAGTGCACATCTGAGTGTATTACATCCATCTGAGCTCAGTCCTTTTACTGATTACAGCAGCTGGAAATGCAAAAACCTCATAGCTAAAAATAGATGCCAAAATAGAAAGTATAAAATGACAGTTTTATATTTAAAGGTTTAATTTTCAGTAGCTACATGGTCTCATATAAATGCCTTTATTGATATGGCACAGACATGTAACAGATGGGTTCTAGGTTTGTTTCAGTGTAATCTGATCAACCTGTGGGGGTGGGGAGAGTTAACAGCTGAAAAGTGCCAAAAAAACTAATTATAAAGTCACAAATACAGTTATAGAGGTTAACCTGACAGTCACTATCTATTATAACCCTTTTGTATCTTGCACCTGCTAAAGTATTCATACCTCTTCCAAATTTTGTGGAAACAATGAAGTTTAATATATTTTGATAGAGTTTTGTGAGAGACCAGCACATAAAGAAATGCACAATGATGCATGTTTAACCTTTCTGTTTTAAGTAAAAAAAAACCACGTTTTAAAATGTTTCATCTACCAGACTTCTGGGGTGAGTTTCTTCCACCTTTCCACATTTTGAGCATCCCGTGAACAACAATGTTTAAATATTGCCAGAAATTCTCAACTAGATTATGTCTGGACTTTGACTATGCCATTTTAACACATAACCTATTACACTGTAGAAATTGGATGTTTGTTTATTTATTTCAAATGTTATATTCTCATTCACAGTTCAAATAGCTTACTATGCATTTTTCAGAGCTATTTGTTTGAAAAGAAGTATAAGGGAGAAGTAAAAACTTATTTAATCTTACCTCTTTTCTTTTATGTCATACTTTGTACACATTATTTCTTAAACAAAAAAATAAAATTAAGGAGAATTTTTTTTAAAAATCCTGTTGTATGTTTAGCATTGTTACAACTGACGAGTCACTTATCCGTGACTGGTCAGTTGTGCTCATTTGCCTTCACTAAGCTCTTCGAACTGTCAGGATTTTATAGTGAGTTTTTATTACATACAGATAAACTTTATTTACAAGTTAGATGAGTTATGAATGCAATTATTTGCACTAGGTTGTATTTAATGATATTGGAGTGAAAGGCTGCTGGATACACAGGTATCCTGCATATATGCTGAATTTGTAAGCATTTATAAAAGTATGATTATCCTTCCAATTCACAGTTGCACACTACGTTTTGTTGGTCTGTCACATTAAACCCTAACGAAATACAATGAAGGTTGTGTTTGTGACGTTACAAAAGGCGAAAACATTCAAGGGGGGTGTGAACGCATTTCTAAGGGACGTGCGTCTCATCCTGCAATCTCAGTGGGTTCTGTCACCAGCCTGGAGCCGTCCCAAACGGTCTTGAACTGCTCCGGGACGGGAAACTCCCTCTGCAAAGAAAGCAAGCCAAAAAGATCCCACTGAGTTCACCAGCAAAACATAATGTCCACACAAACTGATGGTGCTTCCTCCTGCTTTGTCACTCACATAGTCGTCGTCTCCCACTGGAATCAGGATGTTCATCTCGGAGCTCTTGGCACTGACGATGTCGCAGTTCAGAGCGGCTTTGCTCAGGTAGATCTGGCAGCCCTCGGTCTTGTTGATGGAAATAGTAGGAACAACTCCCAACACCTGCAGAGAGGAGGGAGTAAAAACATCCTTGTTTTAACATCCTGAAAAACTATCCGCTGTACAGCGCAAGTGTTAATTTTGGCACATTTTGATGGCCCGAAACATCACAATATCATAAATGAATAAGCAAGGCATTTCTTAATTTATGTATGCCACAGTTTAAATAAAACTGGAAATGGGAATGTTGAATAAACAAATGTTTCCATAAATATTAGTAACTTAAATTAAAAAATATATATTTAAATGTACAATTCAATTAAAAAATGTTTTTATCTGAAAATATATTTTTGTAAAAATTGCTTTGTTCTGAGGTGAAATAAACTAAAAATAGTTCAATTCTGGTTGGTTCAGCTGGACAGTAAGTTAACTCGATATATCACCTTTAGCTATACCAGTCTTAAATCTATTCATTAACTTTTATTGGTATCGAAAGATGAAATAAATGTAAGATTTGAAGGAGTCTGTGAAGGAGTCAAAAAGAAAAATAGTTAAATACATAAAAATAAGTTTGCTTAAATTAAGTTTATATTTATTATTGAGCTATTTAGGCAGTATTTTAAGACATGTACACATTTTTAAAATATTTATTTCGGTATTTATCCAATTATGTCTCGTTTAGTCCATATAGTAACAAGGGTTAGGCAGGCAGGGCTAAACTGGATATATTTAAAGGTGATAATTGGCCAGATATTATCTGAGGAGCCACAGTAATAGTTCATATTATATATATGTTTACTTACCTGTAGCTGGATGCTTCTAGAGTTGATGAGCTCTACGATCCCAACGGCATTCTCAAAAACCAGACCGAGCTTTTTACAATTATCTGGGGAAAGACCAAACAAACCAAGCTTAGAGAAATCGTTAGGAGGAGTGTATAATTACAGCTCTGTGTCTCAGCGGCTCACCTACGATGATGGAGTTAATTTTGCCTTTGACCTGCAGGGTGGAGTTGCTGCAGCCAAAGACGTACACCACCTGTTTCAACTCTGTCTCCTCGATCACCAGGTCGTGTTTCTGCTCAAAGTTTTCCTTCAACAAACAAGACGAGGTGTACGCATGAGATTGTGATGAGTCACGGTAAATGGGGTTAAATATCAGTAAGCTTTGCGTACCACCCTCCACTTTTTCCCCTCCAGCTCCAGCAGAGGGAGTTTTTTCCTGGCTGCTGCTTTGGGGGCGTTCGCATGCTGGGGATCTTTGGTTTTGATCGGTGATGCCTGAGAACGAAGGTTGGGGTTCTTATGAGTCTTCTGCTCATCCGAGACGTGTTTCAGACCTACACACGTACAAATAGATCTCAGTGAATTACAACGTCACCTAAAGTGTAACAACCTAGGTCATTACGTAAGAGTTTACTTGTTTACAGTGTGCAATGTGAAAGGATATTGACAGAAAGCTTAGTGTAAAGATAAGCTATGGCAAAAAAAAGCATAGGGACAAGTTACGGCTTTGAAAGAACCACTGTGCAGATTAAAGAATACTTTTTCCAGCAAGTAAAGACTGGAACAAAAATCCTGACTCTGAATGACTATCTTTGGTCAGTTGAGGCCAGTACTGGGTTTACCTTTAGTGATGTCCATGCCCTGGTTGAGCTGGGCAAACAAAGCTGAGTGTTCAGATGTTGCACTGTCTGTCTGAGGCTTGGAGTCGTCATCAGTGAAGACCGGAGGGAGAGGAGGAGGAGGGAGAGGAGGAGGAGGAGGAGGCGGCGGACAGGGAGCACTGGGCGGCGGAGACGAGTCTAAGAGAGACACAGGAGCAATGGGACCCTGTGGGAAGAAAAGAAATGAACTGCATTGTGGTTGAGGAAAACCTAAAGCTGTGATGCGTTTCAGAATCAGCAGCTGTAGTATTCAAATTGCCCATCTGAGGGAGCGTACAGGAAATACCGACACTGGCTTTTCAGCACTGAATTGAAGCTGTAAGACGTCATAGAGGTAAAACCTAAAATCACCTGTTCATTACTCTCCAATGTGGATGACACCAAACTAAGAGTTTTTGACGAGACAAATACTTCATCATAACTCTTTATCTCCCAAATGAGACTATTCTCAGCTGAAAAATTTAAAACTGAGTGACACAAAATACAGCGCAATTCAAACTCAACAATTCAGCAAAATGAATCTGGCCAGGAAAGAAGAGTCGAAGAGACAAAGAGCAACAACAAAAATAATCCCAAACTAACTAACAAAAACACTGAGTCATGAAAGGGAGAAAAAAAATCTGAGAAACAGAAATCATAAGATAGAGGTGGGAAACATAAGACATGAAAAATGTATTATGTTGAAATGATCTGGGAGGATGTAAAGAAGACAGACTGACTCGTAAATGGAGGTGATTATTCACCAGAATGCAGGGAAGCTGAAGAAAAAGGACTAATGAAAAGGGCAAATGAATGCTGAAAACTAAAGGATAAATATAAAAGGTAAAATAATAAGCTGTTGTTGTTGTTGTTGATAATTTATTTCAGACAAACCTTTCACCGATAGTGTAATATAAACACATAGTACATTGTAACTTTCTTGAAGACACTTCACATCGGTGATTATGAGTCTGAAAAGGAGTATGAAGAAGTATAACTTATATAATCATACCCCATAAGCAAAATACAAGGTGTGTAAAAGAAAGTGCAAACGTGAGGATGACAGAGTGGCAAAACCAAGTATAATCAGAATGCAAACGGAATCCAAATACCAAAGGGACAAACAAAACACAAACACACATCAGTTAAGAAGTTCTCTTCACTATTTTCTGTCATTTTAAAGACGCAGCCATTAAATCAGAGCAATAAACTTATTGAGAGATCCAGAGAACCAGAGAGAGAAAAAAAGGTCAAGTCTTTCTGGCTTAAATTATCCCATGCTGCACCGTTAACACAGACTGCAGGCCAGAGCCTGGTTATCAGTAAGTCCACAGAGGACAGCTGGAACAAATATTTGCTAGCTCTCTGACTCAAGTTGTAAAAAGTGTGGCACTGACAGGCGCGCTAACTTGCTGGAACAGTTTGCTGCTGTGGTTTTTCATTTCAGACTTTAAGCTCCCGACTCCAGCTGTTTCTTTGCCCCGTTGTGCTGCGGCCGGACCGCATGCGTACATGTGTCTGCGTGTGAGAGAACGGTGCTGTCGCTAAACCCGTGAATGAGCGGCGGACGGCAGCTGTGCCGAACAGCAAGCAGCCCTGCAGTTTGGGTTACGGCGGCAGGCAGCGGGTGAACACAGGCCCCTTTTGTGGAGGCTCCTCTGCGAAGAAATCCTCCATTCAAGTAAACCCTGAGGACCACCTGTTAGAGCAGCACACACACCGGCTCTGTCGTCTGACAGCAGGAGCAGCAGCTGACACAAACGGCCTCTGGAGGCTCTCAGGTTTCGGCGTACAGAAAGCACATGTGGTCACAGTTGTTCACCATCAGACAGATATTTATCCTCGCATTAAAGTGGCAGAATATGATTTTTGGCGCAAACATGGGAGACGCAGCTGTCCCCAAAGCTCAGCGACGCACCTGGGTTTGTTGAGGCTGCTTGGCCCAGAGAGAAATGCATGCAGAACAAAGGCAAAAAAAACGAGGTTTTATTAGGTGGCATAAGAAATTTCTTGGACTGAAGTTTCATCGTGTTGGAGAGCTTTGCAAATTCTGGAGACAGATCTTAAAACCTCAACAAAATATGGCGGTTGTTTCAAATGAAGAAGTTGACCATTGCATTGACTGGCTGATGTTTTGGGCCGAAATTTGTGCTTTTTTTACTATCATTTCTTTTTTTGCTCGCATCTCGACATTGGCTGGTACTTCCATGCATTCGCCGATCGATTAGCCATGTTTTGAGATCACACGATCAGATTCTTTGCCGCTCTCCCCCTGGCAGGGAACAAGGGTAATTTTTCCACACTTAATGTAGAAACACCATTGAAAGTCTGCCTCTGTCTCAGTATGAGTGGGAGGGAACAACGCTGAATGCTCTACATTGTTTGCTACACGTTGTTAATGAGATTAGGTGTAAAATCACATTAACAAGTGACTTTATTAAGTTCTTTTTAAACTTCACTCTGTTAATAGATTGTAAATCCTAATCAAGTTGCTTGTAACACTAGCATTTGTTCTCATCCAGAGCCTGAATGTTCTGTCTATTCTTCTTTGTATTCAGAATGATAGGATTGGTCTTAACAGCAGTTTTCCCATCTCTCCCACAGTTACTCAATTGGATTTAGGTCTGAACTTTGACTGGGCCATTCTAACACACAGCTGCGGTTTGATGTATTCAGTTGCAGCCTCTTAACAGGTTTTCTTCCAGGACTGTTTTGTGTTTATCTCCATCCATCTTTCCATCAGCCCTCATCAGCTCAGTTCTCCCTTTTCTACAGACATCAGATTTGTAGACTCCACAACTCTACGGCTCGATTGACCAACAGATTCTTTTCATTTTAATACGATGCAGTAAGTGAGACGTTCAAAGCTTGGGATGTTGTTTTATAACCCAACTCAGCTTTAAACTTCTCCACTTTTCTGACTTCTACTTTAAAGACATTTAAACCCTCATGTATTATTTTTCTTCCACTTCACAATTATGCACCACTGCATGTTGCTATATTGCACGTGATCTGCAAGAATCAGTGAAAGTTTGTAGATTTAAAGTGAGAAAATGTAAAAAGGTTTGAGTGTATTTATGAGGTACCGAGTTGGGAAAAAGGTCAAATTAATTCAAAAGATTTATTTTCCTGCCATCGTAATCTCTGGGGTCCACTGAGGAGTTCCTGAGCAGCCACTTCCAAAGCCAGCAGGGTGTGTGGGAGTGGCATGTGTTTTGAGAGCCCTGCAGAAACCTGTGATGTGCAGCCACTGAGGAGAGGTTCATTCATTCATTCATGCTCTCTGCAGTGGTTTATGTAACCCTGCTTGCTGCTTTATCTCTAAAAATGGAAATGTTTGCAAAAAAGAAAAAAAAAAGAAAAAGAAAGAAAGGAAAACCTAGATGGTTTAAAAATATCAGAGCAAGGACCACAGCTGAGATAACACACCATTGATTTTCTTCACATGTTTCGAAGAGACAACAGAATGAATTCAGATTGTTGTAATTAGATAAGAATCCGACTCACAGTCTTGCTCCACACCAGTCCTGTGGTGTGGTGCTGCTTGATGAAGGACTGCATCTCAGTCCAGATAGACAGGTAGGCGTGAACCCAGTCCACATGACGTCTGTCGCTGGGAGAACAGGGAGCGCGTGGAGGGACAGAGGAGACGAACGTGACCCGACAAAACAGGAAGAAGGAGGAAGATTAGAACAAAAGTGAGCTAAAAGGGAACAACTGGGAATGGACCAGATCTCATTGGTTTGCGAAGCTGGAAATGAATAATCATTGAAAGGAGCTTTAAAATATTTTTGTTCAAAGCACTTTTACAGAAAGTGAATATGCCGCAAAATAATAATAATAACTCATCTAACTTCGGCTACCTACCTACTAAAAGTGACATATAAGTCTAATGTCATTTTAAAAAATGTAAAAACAAAAGAATGGACCATTCTTAGGTCAGAAAATGCTAACAATAAAATAGCTATTTGCCCAGATTTACCCACATCTACAGTCAGAGAAGCAATTAAAAAGTAGAAAACATCTCATGTGACAAACAGAGCTGGACAAGGGACTCACGTTATTGATAAGCAGGTGCAGCAATAGCATGTAATAAGGATAATAAAACGACCTCTAATGCTCACTGGTGGAGAACTACAGCAAAGAATGGCATCTTGGGTTTAACAAGTCCTCATAATATTAGACTGACCCATTAGATAGAGTCGAGGACGGATGATCCTGTGGGTTTGTTTCTCTCTAAAAGATAGTGGAAAACTTTTTAGAGCGAAGGGATTCACTCTAAAAAACACTAGGATTTGAAACACTAGGATATTTTACATAAAACTGGAGGTGGTGGAGAATGGGTTACTGTTGGGCCCTTTGGTGGGATAATAATGAGAAACCAACATAGAAACAGTTCACTTGACAAAAAAAAAATCAACCTTCTTCTTATGTAAAATCCTATTTAAAGACAATCAAAGATCATCTACTCTTTATGTGCCAACCTTTTAAAATATCAAGTCCTGTCCTAACCTGAACACAGTTTTAATACTATCATTACTCAATACGTCTGAACCATACTTACGTTTCCTTGTAGTCCTTCAGCACTCTGTTGGTGTAGAAAGTGGCTGCGTCGTTCATCTCCTTCACGTACGGGCCTGGTTTCTGACTCTGAGACGGGGACAGAAAAGATGCGCTCTCATGAGAAAGTCTCTCCTCATCCTGGCAGAGACGTAAACGCCTCCCCTCCACCCCGGATTCGTCTTCATCTAAGGGTAAAAGCTGAAACGTTCACGCTGACATCTGAAGGATCAGTGTGTTTTTGATCAATTTGGGGAAGGTCAAATAAATCACACTTCTGCATATGACTGATGTCCTAAAGAAGCTTCTCAAGAACAATATTTGTATTTGTGGAGATATAATTGCTGTTATGCAGTCAGAGCTTTGCACTATAAGAACTAAAGTAGTTCTTACTTTTATCATTATGACAATAGTGCCACAAAATATTGTGATTAAACTTCATGTCATCCACTGATGGCTCTCCTGATCAGATTTTACTTCGTTATATTCGCGCTTCGTACCACTGCCACCCAGCCCAGGGCGGGAATGCTCTCGCTGACGGCCGACAGGTGGTTGAAGAGCGAGCTGCCTCGGTTTCGCTCCCTGAAGTTCTGGATCTCCTGGATGTGATCGGAGATTGGCTTCAGGAGGTCTTGGAGCTCAATCTGAGCGAAAGCAAACATTGAGAAATTAACAGATTAAGGGGAAGAAAATATTCATAAGGACGTCGACATGCGGTCTATTTAGAATCATGGTGTTTACAGAAATGCTTGAGATGATTTTCAGCTTTATTCCACTGCCCTCCTCACAGTAAACCCTGAACCAGCTCTTAGAACAGGGTCTAATTTTATAAGACATTTTTTCCACTGGATCTTCCAGATCTTAGCTTCAGCTTAGCGTGCCTCCCGGCTCCTATCCACCTTTCCCCATCGCTCCTTTTCTTTCCGACATTCCTCCGTCCACGGGGAGAGCCCTCTGGCCTTGTAAGGCGTCCCGCTCCTCCAGTGTTTACAGTTTACCGATCAAACATCTCCCTACCCTGAACCCAGACCAGTATGAAATATATACTGTTAATGAGCTGCAGCCAAAGATTAAAAGAGTATCCCTTTTAAACTTCTGTGTGATGGAAATCAAAGAAATACAGACTGCGGTGTGCAAGTTTCAAGAATTTCCTGCATGCCTAAGTGCATAGCAACAAAAACGAATAACACTGGATGAAGTGGGAAAAGCCAGAGTAAAATTTTTCTCTTTATAAATTCTTTCCCAGAACAGTTTTCCTTCAAACTGTGTCTGCCACTCAACTTTTGTCATAACATATTCACACCCCTTGGACGTTCAAAGTACTTAACAGAAAGTAGGAGAATGTTGTCAGGCGAAACTACAATCAAACACAACTTTTCCGTTTTAGCAAGATAAAAAAAAACTAACAAGCATGAGGTGAGAAACTAATTAATCTGAGAAACAGTAATTGTGCAAGAGCAGCAGCGATCCACACCGCATGTGGGAAAATCAACTAGGGTCAGCAAAGGCCAGCTACCATCTCTGCATCCTGGACACAAACTGTTCAGACTTTTATCTTCAGGCTGGTGCAACAAAGTGATATTCGCAAAAGAAAACAGCTGCCACAATAACAGTTTCTTTGTCGGACTGTTTGTCTGATTAACACAGTGAACAGCCCGAGTAGCTGTGAAAGAAAATACGCATATTTTCACTTTCACAATCCTTCTTTTTTCTTTCAAAGGCCACAGATACATGCACATAGTTCCTATTTATCCCCGTTTTATTTCATCTAAAGTTCATATATTCATAATTTATACCTGTACGCTGTCAGTGCTTGACTTCGAAGTCAAATTCCTTGCTTATGTACACAGTCAATCAAATCAACAAAGCTGATTTTGATTCTGACTCTGAAAAGTGTTTTCATTTCATTTCAATGTGAGCAAAGAAAACCTGCAGACAAGTTTAGACTGGGATGGAGGCTCAGTTTAAAAACTGAGCTACCATGAAATGGTTTCGATCAAAGAATAAATATCTGTTAGAATATCAGAAATATATTATTGAGCAGACATACAAAGTATCAATTAAAGTGAGCCAATAAAGCAAATGATCTGAGCTGTACGTCTTAATATTCAAACTCTGGATCAGAATCGATGTACATTGTCTGGCTGCGTGTGAACATCTTGGACCCGCAGCGCATAGAAACGAGCCCAGTCACGTTACCGGGCCAACCTGAGGTCACGTTACTTTCTCTGCCTTCCTTTCCCTGTGTTTCACTCAGACTCTCTATCTCTCACACTGACTACAGGCTCAAATATAGAACATGTCCATAAAAAGTCAGAGAGCACAACAGCGCAGCGCAGGAGAGAAAGGCCAGAACTTTTTCAAATGCGTGTGTGTGTGTGTGTGTGTGTGTCTGGGTGTGTGCACGTGTGTATGTGTGTGTGTTTTAAAGAGAAATGATGAAAGGAAGTAGAGGGGGTATTGCCCAGCTTTATTTATCACAGTTTTACAGCTGCACTGGATACTACAGCTAAATAAATGTATGGTGAAGAGGTTTTATTTGTGAGTGGGAGATTTGTGATTTTACCCAGGGAATCTGGGAGGTTTTAGTGTCGACTGTGCATAGAAAGCATTGCCCCTTCAACCCCGTCAAGCTAAAATATGCCATTTTATAAAAAGGACAGCAGTTTCTAACCTGTCCTGCTGAAAACTAAAAGTTAATTAAAGTAGCTTAACTTCTCATCAACATCTTTTGACTAAACAGATTCTACATTTAATATTTTAGACATTTTATATGACAGAACAATGCAAAGCACTGCATAATTTTGAAAAAGAAGAAAAATGCTGCCTCTACCAGAGAATATCCTAAGCTTTGCCATTCTCTATGTTACTGCTTAAACTCAGATTTATTGGAGAGAATCACTGAATATTAGTTTTCAAGTCTCGTCAATTGAAGCAGAGGAGTAGTTAGTGAAACGGCAGGAAAAACTGAAACATCACAAGGAAAATAACAGGTAATAAAACCGGAGGAACAACGTGAACTGATTAGCATATTTACTGAGGGAGAGGTAAAAATTACAAATCAATCAGTTAATCAGTGGATATCAGAAACAGGAAGGCAAAGGGGAATCAGGAGATTGACAAAAAAGCTGTGAAGGAGAGAAAACATTCTGAGGGAAGGTGAATGATAAATACAGAGAACTGAAACTAGAGGAGTAGCAAACCAGGGGAGAGAAATGACACAAATCAAAGAGAAAACAATATAAAACAGAAAAAAAATTAAATAAACAAGCAAAAAGGAAGGAGCTAATATGGCAATAAAGACAATACATAAACACAGTAAAGTTTAAAATCAACCATCTTCCATGAGCAGAAGAAAAGAGGATGCAAAAGAAGAATGATCAAGAGAGACAGCTGGTGCATCTTCCAAAAGTCAAAGAAGATGTAGTGGCAGATTTTACATGCCTGAAGTGAAACTCTAAATGAATTTGATTATTTGTCCTCTAACATCCGTCTCTTCCACCCTCTCTCCGTGAAACCCAAACAACTTCCTTGTTTGCTTATCCCGTCTCTCCCTGAAAGCTTTTTTTTTCTCTCCCTCTCAGCCAATGACCTGACAGGTTGGAAGTACTCACTTCCTGGTGGACCCTCTGACACCACAAACAGCACAGTCCAAAGGGATGATATCACTATCGCTTCTTTCATACGCAGCTTTCTGTCACAAACCTCTTTTTTTCCTCTGTCGTTTGGCATTTAGGGAATGTGTCGCATTAGCAGTTTTTCTGGTCAAAGAGCAGAATAATCCCTCTGCATGGGCCTGGTGTGCCGGGGTGGGGGGGGCAACACAGGACAGGGGGCTCAGACTCCCTCTCATGCAGGACCGAGATACTGCTCTCGAGAACCGCACTGCCGCTGTTTTCTACGGAGCCTTACAGAGAAAACGGAAATATTTCCCTGTAATTCGGTGAATCCACTTTCATGGATTTGCAGCAGCATTGGTATGCACGCTGTCGGTGTTTGGTTCGACTTTGCTTTCAGTAAAAAAGCTGAGAGAGGATCTAATCACAGGTCCGCTCAGCCCTCATCAGGAGGAGTCGTCACGCTTTTGAATGCACGCAGCAGCATGAAGTTGTGTGAAACAGAGAGTGGTGCTACAGGTGCTGCATAACCATAACACTGCAGGTGCTCTCCATCAGAGAGTTGTTTTTTCATTGCTCACACCTGAGCATCATGGTTACTTTGGGTTTTCTGGCAGGATGTTAGTACAGAAATTGTGGCTTATTTTGATCTGTGCAGCCATGTTTATTTGGAGGATCAATAAGCTCATCCAAACTCAATACCTGAGTTTGGAATAAAATAATGAGATGTTGTGAAAACATAAATAGGAACTGTAGTTGTCAAAAAAGAATATTTTTTTAAGCTTTATGACTCTTTTGCTCTGTCAAGATTCATGATTTACAGATTTATTAACCCCATGTTGTTTCCACATTGACTGATCAGCACAGATTTGATGAATCCCACATATGGAACTTGCCCTATGATCCTTTCTGCAGACAAATCCAGACTGTTTCTGTGCTAATCAACATCCAAAGTGATCACCGTCCTTTTTCAGAGTTTCTCTAGTTTTTATAATCGCATGTTTTAGTGTGAAAACATTGTGCTGATTTACCTGAGCCGGTTCCTGGTGCGTGGAAGCCATCTGAAGAAACGTTCTCTGAGTCTGCAGCGCCTCATTCACCATCTCGGCCTGCAAAATTGGAAAGATTAACACTGATTTTGACTAAAAATGTATTTTTTAGGCAACTTATTGGTAGTATCATCACTAGATTGTGATTGTGAACCCGGCCAGCACACACACATCCACACACAGATTGGGTTATTTCCAGCCATGTGAGTCCTGTGTGTGTTTGAGAACTCAAGTCATGGGCCAGAGGAACCACCAGGGAGGTTTTCTCCATATAAGGGGCTCTGAAAACTAAAAAAAAAAAAAACCTGACTCGGGTTCTCAGTTACACTCATACACAGTCCCCTCCTCCACTCAGACCAGTGATGAGACACAGAGATAGAAACAAAAAAAAAGTGCATAGAAAATACAGGCATTCATCATTCCTCTGTTCTGAAAACCCTTGCTGCTGTGTCGGACGATTTTAAGATCTGCAGACTTAAGAAGAAAACAGTCCTCCACTAGTTTAAGTTACAATGTAGAGTCAAAGTTCAGCTTTTCTTTCTACAGGTTTTGTAGAGAAAAGAAAGTTGCGGTCATCGTGCATAAATGTGAACGCCACAGACCTCCCACACTCACTTCAGGACTCTTCAGCTGTCCAGACCTGTGTGTGTGTGTGTGTGTGTGTGTGTGTGTGTGTGTGTGTGTGTGTGTGTGTGTGTGTGTGTGTGTGTGTGTGTGT